>JAHWFO010012650.1:214866-243404 GCA_023313115.1 Rhysida immarginata
TTGGCTGCCGAAATGCGCATACGTTGCAATAAACCTCTGATGTGTAATAGTGGTTTCCTGTTGTTCTTGTGAATTGAAAGATGTTTTGCCACATCTGGTATTTACAAAATAATCTCTGGTAAAGGTGAAGACACGAAACAAAACATTCATTATGCACGTCTTACAGAGATGGTGGACAGCTTGTGAGAATGACAACTCAACAGGGGCTGTCATTGCGATAAACTCCACTTCAGCGTTTCCACCCTGAAAATATGCAAAGCTACAGTTCTACGGTCGTTTAAGTACAACTCCAACACTGAAATGCGTTAAAATGGCACGACAACCATCGTTAAAATCTGAGCTGATCCAAGCACATCTACAAAATGGTTACGTGAACACATAGCGTGGAAGGACGAATGGCTGCTGTGCTTTGCAGTGATGAAAAAAAGTGGCACCTGGATGGTCCAGAGGGTGACCATCGTTATTGCGACAACTTACAAAAAAAGAATCCAAAGTGTTTTACAGTAAACCACAAGAAGGTAGATAAGCCATGATGTGGGGTGCATTCACATTGAACGGAGTGACAAGTTGAGCAGTTTTTTCTGGCAGACAGAAGTCAGAACATTATCAATCAGTGTTCCGTCCCAGCATTTGTTATCGATGGCTGACCTGCTAGGAGCACCCAACTGGGTGTTCCAACAGAACAATGCACCCATCTATGCATCTGGAACCACAAACGATTGATCAAATTCATCTTATCAAGTGGCCACCAGGAAGTTCAGAGAATGCCTGGGGCATCACGTCATGCTGGTAGTCGTTAGTCTACTTCATTAGAAGAACTCACAAACGATTAAAAATGCTTAGTACAATCTCAAGCCAGAGTCGGTACAAAACGTAATGATGCCAATGAATGACCATGCATTTGATGTGATTCACCAATAGTGGAAAGTACATTGACTACGAATAGCGCAAACTCAATAAATTATCTAAACTTTAGAGACAGTGGTTGGATTTTCTACTTTTGTTAAAATCTTCTTTAAAATAATGAGCAAGAAGAGGCCATTTGTTTTTGTTCTGTAATTTATATTAAAGAAAGAATTCAGTTAAGAATGTTAATATTTGTTTTGCGTTCAAGAACTTTGTAATCATTAAAAAGCACCATTACCTCAACCTTTGAGATGCACTGTATTAAGATCAAAACAAGAGGCTTTTTTCTTAGGCCTATATTACGTTCATGGCCATATCACATATATGACGAACTACAAACAATAGATAATGACAGTTGCTTAATTAAAAAATTAACTACATATACAATTAGTGGCCAATTTATTATGACCACCTAGTCAGTACATGGTTGGGTCCACCCTTTTGACGTAGTCCAACTAACTAACCCTTCCAACGTGCTAAGATTTCACGATTACAGACCCTTTCGCAAAAATTCAACTGGATTGAGATCTGGTGATTCGCTTACAGTAGACAGCAAAGACTTACCAATGAGTCCCTGGGACTAAGGGAATTCCGAAGGTTAGCTGTTATTTTAAATATTGCTGCTAACCTTTTACTGGAGTGAACAATCCTTAATAAACTGTTCCAGTGGTCCTAATAAATGGGTCAATGAGCATATTATTCTTATCCATTTTGTGTACATTTACTACTCGGTTAATATAGCACTGTACAAAGACCTAACTAAACTCGGAACATTGCTCCAAGAGTGGACTCGTAAACGGCTTTCGGACTGTCAACCAACCACCGACAAGTCCAAACTTTGCGCAATGTCCCCAAAAAAGAGTTCTTGTTGGAAAGAAGTACTTACCACCAGATAACACCAGAGGCAGACGTTCGACGAGGTCGGGTCCCCTGAGCGGGTTCTCCCCGTAGACGCACCACTCCTCCACATGGCTCCTTCCCAGGGGTTCAATCAAAGGTCCATAGGTTCGCTGGCGCACGGGCCTGTAGAGTAGGGCACTGGGGGGCAGTTCCCGGTCGGCGTCATCCTCTAGCGCCGTGCTCGACTCGTAGGCAAAACCGCGCAGGATGCTGAACACGTAAGGAACGTTCTCCGTCTGTTGGTGCCATTGCAGTCCCAAATTTACCACGCGCGGGCTGTGATCGCACGTGAAGGGCCCATTAAAATATGTGTCCCTGCCGCGGATTTCCTGGGAGACGGGGACGTCGTAAGTATAGAGCGCTTTGGCCAAAAGTTCAACGTGGTCCGAGTGGCCAAAGACGTCGTTGGAGATCTCCTCCAGGCGTTCCTGAAGATGGTCGTCAAAAAAGTTCTCATAGGGCAGGGACCTAACGTAGTCGGCTACGAGACGGATAAGGGCGTGGTCGTTGGCGGGACGTCTTCCGCCCGAGAGTCGACTGTGAAATTGCTGCAGGAGAGACTGGTCGACCACGTCGTTGCCCTTGAGGCAGGCAAACAAGGGCAGCTGATCCACGAAGAGTCCCAAATATTGAGCGGCTGCTGCCACGTCATAATAGACAGTCTCCATGCGTTCCAGGTCGAGATGTCTGATCGACAGGTAGGGTCTGTGAGGTCTGTAGATAAGGAAGTCCGAATCCTGACTGAGAAGGCCGCAGCAGTAGGGTGTCGTGCGCACGTACTCCTCGAGCTCCAAGTCGCACTCGCGGATCGTCGTCCTGACATCACAGTTGAAAGTAAACTTCAGCACCATACGCATCACAATGCCCGTGCCCGGGGGCACCAGTGCCTTGCGCAGCATCCTCCTCTCGGGTTCCTGCCCAGTACGACGCACGTGTGCCATTATGCGCCGATACTCCTTAAGGTCTTCGAGGCGGCGCTGTATCCACTGCTGGCGCTTGTTGCTCACCGTGGTGCCGTCGAAAAAGAAGACCGGCTGCACTCGAAGGCGGCGGAGGCTGCGCAGGAACGACGCCACGCACTCCTCCAACTCCTTCCACTGGCCGCCCAACATAGGGTCCAGGTTGCCGTTTATCTTGTGCAACATGCCCATGGCGTCGACGGCCAGCGTGGGCCAAACGTCGTCCGATTCGCATCGAAATCTGTTGACCACGTCCGCGATGCGGACGCGCTTGCAGGCCTCGGGACAGTTCTGTTCGACGAACGACTCGAGCCCTTTGACACCCATCACTCACAAACACGCCCAAGAGATCACACTACAACCTGCAAACAAACAGAAAAAACAAAAAACAAATCATTAGGCCTAAGAGATGAACCATAAACACAACTTAGTTGGCCTGCTCTTCATTAACATTCGGGCACCTAACCTCCTTCTGCGAGAATGCTGAGCCTATTGACCAATAATCATGGCATAAATGGAAAGGAGTTCCAATGGGCAGTTGAGTCGAAACTTAGACTCAATCACAGCTTAACGACAATAAAAATTCAGTGCATTCATGGTTCTTTTAAACCACAAAAATGCTCATTTTGATACTGAATCCAACATTAAGATGGCAGTCCTTTAAGGGAACGTTCATACTGGTGTCAGCCATACTGCTCACGTGATAACATACAAAATTAGATTGCCCAACTCTGACTCTTGACGTGAACCGTAGCGAGCATCACTGGACAAGAGGATTTTTTCCCTCCTACCCTGTTCTTTATGCACAGTGTTTGGCTGGTTTCTATCACTGGACAAGCCCGAATCATCAAGAGTGTGCACAGTAGGTTTTAGCAAAACATTAAAAGCTGCCATCAAAATTCTTTACTTTCTGCGTACATAGAGGGCCCAAATATTAATCAATGGCAAGACCGTGTAAACTATCTTATGGATACTATCTTCAGCAGGACTATCATCTGTTAACAAGTCGAGAACCAACCATTACGACAGATGGCGTCACTGTCGACTTCGAAAACGGGTAATAAAATGTCTACCACTATTAAAACAATCTAAAAAGTTCTTGTTTACTTGCAAAATACGCCTCTAAAACAGACAATTTTTTGTTACTTTCTACGCTTCTTGGCATTGAAAAAGTTTATTGGAGAAAAAGTCCGATGCGTTTCTGAGAGCGAAAAAATTCTCAAACATTATTCCATGCGGTAAAATGAATACTTGCAATTCGAATGAAATATATGAAATACGGAATTGTACCACAAAAACAAGGGAATGATCCCTAGAAGTGTCGCATGAAATAATAAAAATTACAATGCAAGAAATTTTACAGGAAAACACAATTTTTCAACTTTTACGTAAAATGTAATATTAGATTATTAAAATTAAAAAACTATAAAACAATATTAACATGAAATGTAATATTAAATATTAAACGCTTAAACGCGTGTACGGATAGGGAATATATATTAAAAAAAAAATAATAAATAATAAACTATAATGGCAGAATGGTATTTTCGCACAGGCCATGAAATGGATTCAAAAAAGAAAGAAAAATTCTGTTGGCAAGGGGGGGAGGGGGGAGATTGGTGGTCCTTAAAACCTTAATTACTCCAAAATGGCTCTTCGCAGCCAAACAGTTACATTTCAAAAAAGGTTCATCTCAATGAGAGGAGGCCGTCCATATCGTTTTTATTCTGTTTGAGTCGATGAAAGGAATGCTTTTGACGGTTCTTCATTTTTAGAAAAAAAAACAAAATATTTTCTCTAAAACGGCTTAGCCCATTTCCATGAAAAATACGTCAATGCATAGTTTACGCCTCTAAGTACAAATTAATTAATAAAAATAAATTCTGTCGGAAGGGGGGAGAGGTTGAGGAGATGGGGGGATCGTTAATAACTCCAAAACGGCTCATCAGAGACAACAAGTCATCTAAAAAAAAATAAATAAATAAAAAAAAATTCGCCTGAATTAGAGGAGTCCGTACATGTCGGGTTTATTGAGTTTGGTTCGCTGGTTTGAACGCTACAGCCATTTTTTCAATTTTAGAATAAAAATATGTCAATTGGGTAAGACTTTGTAGAGATAAGTAAATAAGCCAAGGCACAATTTAAGGTATCCTCTAAGTATGTGTAATTTTTATTCGATTCTGCTATTTGCCGTTTCGGAGAAGTTAGCTGCACAAAATTTATCACATATGCACGTACAGTCAGGCGCAAAAAAGTTTAGACTTAAAATCATAGTTGAGCATGTGAATAGCACATCCCAAGCGTATACCTGCTACCCTATTTTCATTTAGAAGGGACAGGTACAGTTTAATCTGCCTTGACTCTCAGTAAAAGTTCTTGATTATGCAACCGATCAACATCCGGTAAGTTCAATCAAGAAGCAGGTAAAAATATTTTTGCACCCGACTGTACATACGTGCACAGGTACGGATTTTTTTTTTCAAAATTTTCGAATCGTGAGTTTTTAAGTCATTTCAGAAAAAAACAACTGAGTTTCGGAAATGAAGACACAGGCCTTCACTCTTAGTGAGTGGAAGGCCAAATATGGCTATAAATACAATATACACTACATGATCAAAGGAGTTGGGACACCTGTTGCTCTACCGTAAAGCCGCAAAAAGCTTCAATCAGTAGTGTGTAGGACCACCCCGAGCTGCTATCACTGCGTCCACCCTACATGGTATACTGTCCACAAGTTTACGGTATGTGTCCACAGGTATTGACCTCCATTCCTCGAGGAGTGTCGTGGTCAGTTCCTGGACAGACGTAGGGCGAACCATCCTGGATCTCACATGTCTTTCCAATTCGTCCCAAAAATGTTCGATGGAGTTCTTCAACCCGCATCTGGTCAAACCAGTCGGATATGGATCTTGCTTTGTGGCAAGGCGCATTGTCGTGCTGGAAGAGGAACGGCCCGTCACCGAAGTGTTCCCATAGCGCTGGAAGTGCCCCGTTATCCAGAATGGCCCTGTAGCCATCAGCATTGAGGTTTCCGTCCACCTTGATGAGCGGGCCCAGTCCAGTCCCACAATTACGGTAGATGTTCACAGGGGTGTTCCAACTCCTTTGATTATGTAGTGTACATAAGACATGCGCTTTTCAAAATTATTTAATATGTAATTAATACGGTGTAAAGTTCTAGTGTTGTTTACAGATAGACTGCAGCGGCAGCCGTTATTTATTTAACCTGTTTTCGAGTGACTGATTTTTTGACCGTCAAATGGTTGATTCAAAAGCACTATATAAAGAAAGTATGGACAACTGGTTGCAGGCAGCCATTTTCGTTCCTGTTTCATATGATGACTGCTTCTTGTTTGCAGTAACTCAAACTTGCAGATTGAACACTTCCTATTTGATAAAAGTTAGAAGAGAATATGCCTCTGAAGTTTGAATTTGCTGCAAAACAAGAAGCAATCGTCATATGAAATAGGAATCAAAATGCCTGTCTGCAACCAGTTGTTCATATGTTCATTAAACAGGGTGGTCCATTTAAGTGTTGACATGGAAATATCTCGTAAACAAAGCATTGTACGAAAAACAATGTCCAAACTCAAAAGTGAATTACTTCGCGGGGGAAATTCATTAGTCAAAAAATAAGTCCTCTGTGAGATGGGGGTGGGTAACTTTGAAATCTTAAATAGGAACGCCTATTTTTAATGGTATATTCAGATTGTACCCATTATTCGAAAAATGTTTTTTTCAATTGATACAACCGTTTAGGAGATAGAGGTCGGCAAGTTGACAAAATGACCGGTGTTATCGACAAATATATCAAAGTCGAAGTTCGAGGAGTAATCAGATTTATCCAAGCTGAAGGAGTAAATCAAAGCGAAATTCATCGCAGGTTGGTTAAAGTTTATGGAAAGGACGATTACGCGCTGGAGTGAGGTTTTTGCATGATGGCGAACGACCTCACACTTCGAACTAGACGAAAGGCTGGCTGAAAGCGAGAAAGTGAAAAATCCTAGAGCACCCCCACCTACAATCCGGACCTGCCTCGTCCGATTTCCATCATTTCGGTCCTCTAAAGAATTTTTTATCGGGCAAACGACACCCTACCAAGCAGCATTGCAAGCTGAAGTTCGACAATATCTCATTAATTTGGGATAAGAAACGTACCGTGATGGAATGTTTAAACTGGTGAAGCGCTGGGACAAATGTTCACGGCGACTATGATGAAAAATAAACAAACCTTTGCAGTATACATGATATTTGTGTCGACATTTGTTTCTTTGAATACGTCCTGGATAATTTGGCCTGTACCTTTATTATCAGACCGCCCTCGTAGAAAGCTTACCCCTAGCCCTCTCGACCACTTGGCCGGCAATTTTATCGATGAAGACAAAGAGAAAGAGAGTAGGTCTTAGAGACATTCCTATTCTACTTTTTAATGGTCTTTAAGAATCTGAAGTCAGAATTTCAAAAATCCAATATTTTTCAATGCGCATGCAGAGACTGTCTCCATAGCAATCCCTTATATACAGAGCCAGTGAACCAGGCAATAGCTTCATCTACTGGTTCACCGGCTTTATAGATGAAGCTATTGCTTCGAATCGCGTAAGCTTTAACAAAAAAAACAGTCGTATTGCTTTGACATCGTCTCTATTTTTATCTTAAAAATCATCAGTTGTAAATTCTGCACCAACTACTTATTTACAATATCTAGCCAATTTGCTCTTACATTCACTTGTAGCAAGAACGGAAGAACATTCACTTGTTGCACCCCCTCCCATTCATCCGTTCTTGCTTGTAGTCATCTAACCATTTTAAAGACTACGATTATGAAAACAATGAATTCGTATATCCTCCTACCTCGGAATGAATTAATACCATTGAAATGAATCAATTTCATTAGACGTGTTTTCGATTCATGAGTTGATATAGGCCTGGGTATTTGTTTTAATAATCTTCTTTAAAATGATAGAGCAAATCATTGCAGTTGCTGTACAGATATTTTTATCCAATTTGCATGATTTTAAGCTTTCCTTAATTAAATTTGGATCTTTGGGGAAATGAAAAAAGGAAACAGTCTTATCTTTTGTATTTTATTTTGTATTATGCAAGTGGGAATCGCGCATGACGGCATTTTGCTGTGTAAAAGCAATATTCCTCGTAATGGTTTTTAAACATTGGACCTTGTGATGTCATAAAGCTGGAGATATTCCAATTACCAACACCAGATGGGGCGACAGTCAGTTTTCCTCTCGGACGGCGCTACCTGTATTCTTTATATCTTGGTGTTATGCTTTTCAGTGATGAGAAAAAGTTAGACCTGGTTAGTCCAGACGGTTATCATCGTTACTGGCACGATTGATGAATGAAAAGTATTCAAAATATTGTACAGTCGACAGCGAGGCGGTGAACTAGCCGCGATGTGGGTTGCATTCCGATTTAATGAAGTGACAAGTTGAGCAGTTCTTTCTAGAGACAGAAGTGAGAAGATTATCGAAGTGTTCTTCTCCCAGCATTTGTGGCTTATGGCTGACCTGCTAGGAGGACCCGATTGCGTGTTCCAATAGGACAATGCGCCCATCTATACAATTCGAACTAGAAACGGCTGATCGAATACATCTTATAAAGTGGCCACCAGAAGTCCGGACTCACTGAGAATGTCTGGACTGGACTCACATCAAGTCTACGGTAGTGGTCGTCAATTTATTTCAGTAGCAGAACTGACATGAGCATTTGAAGCTGCCTGGTATAATCTCCAGCCACAATCAGTGCAAAAACTATCATGACTTTTAATGACGGTGTCTTTAATGTGATTCTTCATGGTAGAAATCACAGTAAAGACTATTAAAACACTGTTAATTTTTGAGCAAATTCAATAAACTACATAAACTTTTCAGACAGAATTTCTTCTTTAAACAACGGTAACATCATGAGATAGACAGGGGCAGCCGAGGCGATGAGCGTGTTTGTGTGGGCGACTGCCTGGTGGAGAGGTTGCTCTTTGCGGACGACCTTGTCCTGCTTGGGTCTTCTCGCACGAACCTTCAGCATGCACTAGACCGGTTTGCAGCCAAATGTGAAGAAGCTGGGATGAAGATCAGTGTGGCTAAAACCGAAGTTCTGGTTCTTTCAAGACAGCCTGCTCAGTGCGCTCTCCATGTTAGGGGAGCCTCATTGAGACAGGTGGAGAAGTTCAAGTATCTCGGGATTGCATTCACGAGTGATGGACGGCAGGAGAAAGAATTGGATGCTCGGATCGGTGCAGCAAGCTGTGTCAGACGTGAACTGTGGCGATCCGTGGTAACGAAACGAGAGCTGGGTAACAAAGCCAAGCTCTCCGTCTTCAAATCTATCTTTGTCCCCATTCTCACCTATGGTCATGAGGCTTGGGTAATGACCGAAAGAGTGCGATCACGGGTACAAGCGGCCGAAATGAGATTCCTGAGAGGTGTGGCAGGTGTTACCCTACTAGATAGAGTGTACAGCAGCACAATAAGGGAATCTTTAGGTGTTGAGCCGCTACTTCTCCGCATTGAGAGATCTCAGTTGCGCTGGTATGGCCACGTGATACGGATGCCGCAAACTAGTCTTCCTAGGCAGTTGTTATTTTCCAAGCCGGTGGGTAAGAGACCAAGGGGTCGGCCTAGAACCAGGTGGCTAGACTACATGGAGAATCTGGGTTCGAGTCGCTTGGATATTACCAGGGAGGACATGCGCCTGATGGCGGAAGATCGCGATCGCTGGAGATCCTCCATAGGGCTGCTGCCCCCGCGACCCTAACGGATAAGCGGGTTTGAAAAGTAAGTAAGTAAACAACGGTAACTATTATGGGCCGGTGCAAATTCATGGGTAAAATTATGGCGGCTTTCCTACAAATCAACGTCGGCAATTTTGAAATGTCGCTTTGGTCCATTTCACTTCTTTTCAAGATTCTAATTTCTATTAGTTGTGTTAATATGCTGCAATACAGAATACCATCAACATGTTTGATTACATCAGTGTGATTGCAAAGTTTTTTTTAAAATTTATTATTACTTTTTTTATTAAAGATGTTTATTACCACTTTTCTAGATGAGCTCTCTTGGGTTTTCTCTCAAAATAGAAAAAAAAAATTTCTAGACAAACTTTCAAAATCGACTCAAAATCTGGTGCTTACGAAAAAAAAGATCAACTCAAAAGAAGCAGCTGCGCAAATGGTTTTAACACGAACAATTCCTCAGGCTGATAAACGGATTTTAACGGTCAATTTGCTTAAATAATGGAGCCCCACGATACCGTCTAACAAGCGTTGAGTTTGCAAATACTTCGTCACTTTCATCGATTACAGTAGCGTGGCAAGATGCAATTCCAAGTCTGCTTCAAAAAAAGACCTCTCACCGTTCTTGTTCCGTTAATCTTACGAGATAATATACGTCCTATGCAAGTGTGTGTGCATGTATGTCTACAGACGAGCTACTCGAACTTATGTATACAGATAGGGGCGATAAGAAATAATGAATCGAACGGAAAAAGTCGTGGGAAAAAACGAACAACGACACTTGATCCTTCAACTGACAAACAGCGAAAGCCACTTCGGGAAAAAGTCGATAAACGACACCCTCAACTCGCATGACAGTATTATTATTATTATTATTATTATTATAAAAATGATTTTTCGAGAACTGTCAATGATTAATAACCTAAAGACGTTTGCTTCCGACTATACGAAAAAAGCATTCCAACGTCCGATTTCATGTTCCGAGCAATTTGAAAAAATCTTTAAGTGGCCATCAAATAATCATCTCTTCTTGAAGGACAGAATTCCATCATCAAGAGCTACAGACATTATTTTCATATGTGTATTCAATGTATTGCCCACCGTTTCTGATTATCAAATCCCCCATCCACGTTGAGCCTGAACATTCACGAGCACGCAGGGGTCAACCGACTCACGAGTCTCTGATACGCTGTTTCATACGAGGGTTGTTTAAGATTTTTTGCCTTCTGGTCCGTAACTTTATTTGTTAACCGATTTTCAAAATTCTTTTTGTATACGATACTTACATTTGTCCTGTATGTAATGCACTATTTACTTTTCGATATAGTTCCCATTCCTTTCCACGCATTGCGCCAACGCGTGACTAGTCGGGTGAACCCGTCGGAGAGGAATTCCAGGGTTGTTGTCGACACCAGGATTGAATTGCAGCTTTAGACCCTCTTCTGCAGCACGATAACGCCCGCCCGCAAACGATCCACACACCAGAGGCGTTGCAACGACTATAGTTCAAAGATGAAAGACTTCGCACCTTGCGACTTTCCATAGGTTGAAGTTCATCGAGTATCATGGTATCTAACTAAAAGAAAATAGGGTCAAAAATGATAAGGTAGTGTAAGTTTATTGCGCCTAATAAGAGTTTAGGCGCAATAAACTTACACTACCTTATCATTTTTGACCCTATTTTCTTTTAGTTGCGACTTTCACCACTTCCCAAAGAAGAAAGACCACCTTAAGGGATAGGGACTATGTCGAAAAGTGAACAGTGCATTACATAAAGGACAAATGTACAGTCGGGTGCAAAAAGGTTTTTACCTGCTCCGTGGGGGCTGAGCTTAGCGGATTTTGATCGGTTGCGTAATCAGGTACTTGTAATAGGAGTCATGGCAGATTAGAATGGACCCGTCCCTTCTTAATGAAAATAGGGTAGCAGGTATACGCCTGGGATGTGCTCGTCACGGGCTCTCTCCTGACAATAATAAGCGATAGCGGCTGCCTCGAATGGCAGAGTTCGAATCCGATATGGATAGACATTTTTTTTTGTTCATTATCGCGTTTTTGACTTGATTTAAGTTTTAAACGGTGTATGTAAAGAACACCATAAACAGATTAAATTTTTTTCACCCAAGTGTGCAATTTGATCTGTTTATTTGAGGGTTTAAAAAACTTTTCATGTTAATTGTCATGGCATGCGCTTTTCTCTATATTTTAGCTTTTAATAAAATATACACTAATTCATACCACCGTTACTTTTACAAAAATCCTCTTGTTCAAATCATTTAATATCCTCTACTATTAAAATATATAATCCTATATATTAAAACGCAAAGCATTTTTTGTTAGAGCAAAATTGGCACTTCTGCGCAGGGGTATCTGAAGCCAACAAAGAGAGTTACGACAATCCATCAGAAGCCAGGGATTGTTGTAATGAGACAATATTCAATCATTGTTTTGAATTAAATAACCGTGACCACCGAGAAAGAAGGCCTCCGCAATGAAACTGAATGCATTGTTGCATCACATAGATAGTGCATTGTTATTCGTATTTCTACCAATAATAAGCCCTGAATTTGCACTATCTATGATGATGTAACAATGTATTCAGTTTCATTGCGGAGGCCTTCTCTATTAGTGGTCACGAATAAACTAAAGATTTGCAGAAAGAAAATTCTGCCTTGATCATTTTATGACATTTCTTTGTGACTACTGAAAAACTCTGAAAATGCTATGTTAAATGTTATATCGTTAGAAAGAGCTTTAAAAACTAATCATTTTATCTACTGACACTTGATGTCTCAGTTTAATACTTTCAGGGAAATTTAGTTTAAAACTATTTTGATTTTATATATTAACTCATTTCTTATTCTTTGTGCAAAATGAGATATTTCAGCTCTGACAATTTTTTTTTTATTATTTTTTAATTAAAGAGATGGGGATTAATAATAAGATGGGTTGTTCTCCTTCAAATTATGACGGGATCCATCTAGTTATATAATAAATTTAAAAAAATTTCGGATGGTTTTGGCATAGTTGTCGTTGATTATTTTATATACACAAAATATACAAAAAATGAGACTTGTAACCTTTCAAGCAGTCAAAAGAAAATAGCTTCCACTTCCACCTGTAAATCACTTCCGCATCACACGATAACGAGTGCTGCATCAGCTTATCTCTTGATCACGCATATAATTATATCGATACTGTGCACCATTTATGTTACACTATTAACCAAATAGATTAGTTTATTATTAATAAAACAAAAATTCTCACCAGAACAGCCAAAATAATCTTTTTGTCAACATAATTGAGCACGTGACATAAAACTTGCCTTCCCCCGATGCTAAGCAAAAATTAATGGAATCGTTCCATAGTAAGCGTGCTCGACTAGATACCTGGAAAAAGTAACCTCATTGAATTGAAGTATTGTAAGGAAGCCTAACAATTTTGACTTAGGTCAAAACCTTTATGCACCCGACTGTACACTCACATGCCAAAAGTCACCCTATTAACGTGTGGGACCTCCTCTAACCCGGTGAAGTGCCACAGAGCGACGTGGTATTGATTCCACAAGTCGGTGGAAGACATCTGAAGACATTGCCAACCATTCCGACTGGAGAGCTTCCCACAATTCCCCATTACGGAGCCACCACCGGCTTGCACAGTGCATGCTTAACAACTTGGGTCCATGGCCTCATGGGGTCTGCGCCACCCTCGAGCCCTACAATCAGCCCGTATCAGCTGGAATCGAGACTCAGGTCACACGTTTCCAGTTGTCAAGTGTCCAGTCGATGTGTTCATGGGCCCAGAAAAGACGTTGCTGACGATGTCTTGTTAGCTAGGGCACCCTCGTGGGTCTTCTGCTTCCATATCCCATGGACACCAGATTTCATTGCACAGTTCGCATCGATACAGATCTAGTATCAACCTGTTTAAAATCTGATGTCATCTGGCGTATGTCAGTTGCCTGTTAGCGGTGACCATCCTACTCAGACGCCGTCGGTCCCATTCATTGAGAAGGTGTGGTGACCACTGCGTTGTCCATGGTAAGAGGTAATGCCGTCAAGTTGGTACTCTCGGTAAACTCCAGAAACTGTGGACCGTGGTTTGTTGAATTCTTGAGCCACCTCCGATATTGAATGACCCATACGTCGTGCGCCACATACCAGGCCACGTTCGAACTCTGATAGCTCTCATCGTGTAGCCATTGTCACACTGAATACCTCACTCCTTACTCATGACAGGGTAACTGACACTGATTTGCATATTTATACTGTTTGCACATGCTGCTACTGCCACTTTAAAAATAGTCCACTGCTATCCCCAAGACTTTTGGTATGTGAGTTTAAGTATCAGATACAAAAGGAACTTTGAAAATCGGTTAACAAATAAAAAAGTTACGGACCAGGAGGCAAAAATTCTTCTACAACCCTCGTATGATAATGAACATTAAACTTCTCTGCAAACACCAGAGCCTTCAAGTGATCCCAGAAGTTAAAATCCATTGGGCTCAATTACGGGGACCTGCAATTTCCCATCTTTGAATTGGCCGACATTGGACTTGCGGAGCGGTCCCCTAGATCCCACATTATGTGAAATTTGTGACAATGTTAATTTGGAAAACAGCAGTTGCGCCTCTTGTGGTGAATGTGGATGTTCATGAGTAAAAATACGTAAAAAAAAATCCACCACCAATACACCACTGCATTTGTTAAGAAATTCCACACGCACTTCATATATCACATGATCTCCTTCCCATTTGAAAATTTGTTATTATTTCCAAGATGGCGGATATCTTGGTCACATGATCAAAAATCCCCCCCACCCCTAAAAGTATCGCAAATTGAATTATTAGCGTTTAGGTTTTATTTAGGTGAATCCAGACATTTGGCCTACCCTGTATGGATGACAAATAAATTTTAAAGCGCAACCGTTTTACAAAGCCGCTTCATCGACGACGCAAAAAAGTGGATAGGTAAGCCAATAAATTTAAAAGGCAGGAAAAAAAAGGTGCCATGACTCGAGCATTCGAAGCATGTGCGACTTTTGAATTAATGGATGCGGAATAGGGTATGGGAAATACCATCGACAACTCAACAACGCATGGGACATTTTTGAGTCGCGCGTTTGTTTACGCGCATAAATTTTTCAAGTTAGACCTTTATTATAATTAACTGATCGTAAAGTTCAAAATGACCCCAAGACGACTTATAAATCAGCGACTTTATAAAAAAAAAAAAAAAAAAAAGTTATAACAGATACTAGAAGAATTGTAGTGTAGCCATCTTACTTTCTCAATTTTCTGGGTCAACGAAATAACTATAAAAAAAATTGACCGCTCCTCTTCGCCCAACGACTCACAGGTGAGCTCGGAGAATTTAGCCCGCCATTCTGACCACGAGTCACTCTCGCGCGAAAATGGCATTTCCCCAAAAACCCACGCACCTAATTCGAAGTCCCAGAACTCGAAAAACCCAATTGAGGATGCGAGACTATGTACGCTATGTCGTGTGACGAGGACGAGGGAAGGAAGGCAAAGAGATTATTAAAGAAAAAAAAAAAAAAGGGGCAACAAAAATGGCCGCGAGCCAAATCATTCTCGGAAGGCGAGCGGAGCAACTTCGCCCCGACGCATACAAAACGCCTCTTAATCATCGCCCGATAACCTTGACAAGCGTGGGAAAAAAGATGAAAACTCTTTCGAGAATAATACTCTTAGCCAATAATAATAAATAAATAAACAATTATTAAAAATCTATAAATAAAACGAGCAACAAGTGTTCCTTCTGAGGTGGCATCCTCGTTGTTGCAATAAGAACGCGAAATAATTGCAATGGATAGCATCCTCCTCGAAAACTCAAATTTTGACTAAAAATTGAAAACAAAAATTTTTTTTTTTCGTTTTTAACATCTTCAGGTTATCGAAAGTCCATTCAAGATAAATAATAATTAAAAATTACTAATTTCATTTACCCACTCGCGTATTAATGTTTCTCAGGAAACTTTCAACTTTAAACTTAATTTTCTCAGATTTCTTAATTTCACAATAACAGCATCAGTCTTGGCGTAGTATCTTTTCAAAAAATAAAAAACCCATCATTTTAATTTTTTTTTTTAATATTTTCTTACATATTTCAGGAAAATAATGAACTAGAATCACTGATATGTAGAAATTAATTTTTCGTTTGAGTTTGAAATCTGTGTTAAGCAAAATAACTTAACAAAAGGTTATAGAGATACAGGGTGTCCCAAATTGATGTATACGCTCTTTGAAACGTTTTAACTAAAACATGAAATGAGATAGAAATATAAGGTTTGTTGTATTTTATTCCTTAAACTTCCGTAAGCTCGTACATGTTCAAAATGTTCACCTTCTGTCACAGTACACTCCCGACACCGACGTTGAACAGAGCGACATAACGACTGGATTGTAGCTAATGGAACATCATTGATGGAATTTGGCGCTACCAATTTCACGAGAGCACTGCCTCACTGACTTCTTTGGGGATCATGCAAAAACCTCCATGACGGCATCAACACTCTCGTTATCAGTGGAACTTCTCTTTCTTCCGCACCGACCTTTCAACACATCTTTCACTGTTCCTTCGGCTTCAAACTTGTCTCGGAATTTTATTATTGTAAACCCTTGTTGGCGATGGTGTACCAAGTTCAACCCTTAAACGTCGTTGAACCTCAACAACATTCTTCACTTTCCAAAACACTTCAGTATCCACTTACGTTCATCGAATGAAAGTCTCACCGCTATTTTGGTACTTAACGTGTTACTATGCTTTTCCAGCCTGGAACATACAAAATAAACCATTAAGAAATGACATAACCAAGTACCGAAAGGTTAAACTAAACCACTCGCGAAACTCAATTTTAAACTGCCCTATGTTAACATTGTAAGTTTCTAATGGACCATTACACCACCTACCTTTGAAGCAATTTCGACTATCATTAATTGTAAGTTATATTCATTCATGACACATCATTCCAAGTCGTTTGATATATTACATGCTATATTTTAGCATTGAAATATCCAATGACGCATAATGGTTTCACTGAACCACGTTCCTCGAAACCAATTTGGACTATTGCTAATTTTACGTTATATCCTTTCATGACACCTCATTCCAAGTCGTTTGATATATTACATGCCATATTTTGGCAATGAAATTTACAATGACCCAAAATAGTTCCACTATACCATATAGGTTCCACTAAACCAGCTTCCTTGAAACCAATTTGGACTATCTTTAATTTTACGTTGTATTCATTCATGACACCTCATTCCAAGTCGATTGATATATTACATCCTATATTTTGGCAATGACATTTCCAATGACCCATAATGATTCCACTATACCATAAAGGTTCCACTAAACAAGGTTCCTTGAAACCAATTTGAACTATCATGGATTTTATATTATATTCATTCATGACACCTCATTCCAAGTCGTTTGATATATTACATGCCATATTTTGGCAATGAAATTTACAATGACCCATAATGGTACCACTAAACCATAATGGTTCCACTAAACAAATTCCTTGAAACCGATTTGGACTATCACTAATTTTACGTTATATTCATTCATGACACCTCATTCCAAGTCGTTTGATATATTACATGCCATATTTTAGCATTGAAAGTTCCAATGAACCATCATGGTTCCACTAAACCAGGTTCCTTGAAACCAATTTGGACTATCATTAATTTTACGTTATATTCATTCATGACACCTCATTCCAAATGGTTTGATATATTACATGCCATATTTTAGCATTGAAGGTTCCAATGAACCATGATGGTTCCACTAAACCAGAATGGTTCCACTAAACCAGTTTCCTTGAAACCAATTTGGACTATCATTAATTTACGTTATATTCATTTATGACACGTCATTCCAAGTCGTTTGGTATATTACATGCAATATTTTAGCGTTGAAAGTTCTAATGAACCATCATGGTTCCACTAAACCAGGTTCCATGAAACCAATTTGGACTATCATTAATTTTACGTTATATTCATTTATGATACATCATCCCTGTTTGTTTGATATATCCTATCTTTGAAAATTCTTGATGGTGTCATAAGAGTACCATTAGTGCACGTGCCAATGTTTCGATTGCAACAATTTTCAAAATGGTTCATTTCCTGAACCATAATTATCAATGGCCGAAATAGTAATTTATATTCGCTTGTATCTCGTCATTACGATTTGTTTGACATATTAACTAATATATCTCTTCATTGAAAATTGCTAGGTGGGGTCGTGATGGTACCATTTGTGCACGTGCTATTGAACCGATTTAGATAATATTTGTGATTTGTTCATGCCATGTACCATATTCATCGACTGACGAAAATAGTAATGAATAACCGCATCTATCTCGTCATTACAATTTGTTTGATATATTAGTCAATATATCTTCCCATAGAAAATTGCTAGGCGGGAAAATAGAGGTACCATTCATGCACGTGCCAATGAACCGATTTAGATAATATTTGTAACTTGTTCGTGCCATGAACCATATTCATCGACTGACGAAAACAGATTTTGAAAATCTTTCATAGCCTCGGAGGAGTTTGAGTTACAGACAGACAGACAGACAGACGGACAGACAGACAGACGGACAGACACGTTTCCCCACACTGATAGCATAAAGCACCTTTCGGTACTTAATAAATAAATGACCCTGACATTGAAATTTTCAAAATTCAAGTAAATTACTTTTATTTAAGTTTTTATAAGAAATAGAATTACTTTTTAGGTTTCTTGTTTTGAGTTAAGATCTATTATAATGTTTTACGTAACTAATAATTCTCATAAAATTCAAATATTAAAATATTGATGACAATTTTCCCTCTCAATTTTTCTATTTTGAGTTTTCGAGGATGCTACCCTTAAAAGCAAACCAATCTGAAAAAAAGCGCGGAAATAAGTCACGTGATTCCATTTTCACGCGTCTACTTTCTTAACGCAAAAATTTTCGTGCACGCACCAAAAAACTCGCCATTTCCTTAAATATAAACGCAATTCTACACCTGTAGGAGCCTCCAAATAAAAAATAAAAAAAACAAACATAAAAAAACCGTATATGCACTTCCTCTCACTTTAAGATAAAAAATTTCTCCCGCAATGAGCTCGAAGGCGGTCGAACTTCTCCTTAAAGCGCTCCTGTGTGCCTTGCATGTCTAAATGGAAGGTCGTGAGAACGAGGTGCCCCCGAGGAATTGCTGCTGCTGCCGCCGCCTGATAACGGCCTCACCTCCCTCCCACCACTTCGTCGTCCTAGCAACAACAAACACCGTCGTCGCAGCACCATCAGCAGCATTTCCTCTTCCGCCGCTCAATTCTTCTTCGTCGCTCTGTCCCGTCCGTCGGAGAGCAGCCCAAACGACGATCACCAGCGAAAAACGGAGAACAAAACAAAGGACGGCGACAAGTCAAGAAAAACCTCAACATCGCCACCACCGCCCCTTAAAGGAAACTATTCATAAAAGTTGCTGCTTCCGAATTCAATGGATTAACCCAGATCATCATCATCACAACTATCATCAGATCTAGTGTAGCGACGGAGCCGATTAACCTTGACTCGGCCGCTTCCCATTGCTCAATGCAACTGACGGATTAAGCGCTTCCCGTTCGCCGTTGTGTGCCTCCTTCGCAGTTCTGCAACTGCATTTTCCCATTCAGCTCTTCGCTTTTGTTTGTTTGTTTATTTGTTTACTTCCATTAATTCCGCGCCGTCATTGTTCTCTCCTCCTTCATTACTCCCGAGAGGAGACTCCAATGCTAAGGATTAATCCACTTCCGGAGCTGAAGGGCTCGTCGAGGAGGGGGTGTTGACCTCGCGACCCCGGAGCAAAACAAAAGAAGAAGAAAGCAGATCTCTCTCCTCCTCTTTTTTTGGATTAACATGGCGTCCTATTCCTTGTCCACTGATACAACAATAACAGCAACAGTTTTCGTCCGTAGCAGGTGCAACGACAAGTATTGGACGGCAGAAGAAGCCCCCTCGACTCACTGAGAGACCCGACGCCCGTGACGTCACTCAAGGTAAGTCCAACAACAACTTTTGACACGCTTCCATTAGAGTTTTAAGAGCAATAATTAGCCATTAACGAACCCAAAAAGAGGCTCCTCCGCTTCCAATTGACACCTAAGAGAACGATTTCGGCGATTATATCTTCCGCGCCATTTTTACTACCGCGTGAGAAGGCAACTCTCTTTTAATTACAACGTGTGCCCATTCTTTTTCTTTCTTTACATAATCACTTCCAGCACTGTTGTTATTAACATAATACATTTAAAAAATAAATAAATAAATAAGCCTCCACGACTGCGCACGAAAGAGTAACAATCTCATTAAACAACGAAAGAAGTGGCGACGACCTTTTTCCCTAATTTCAAATTTCTCTGACAAGACAACAATTTCGCGTTTCT
This sequence comes from Rhysida immarginata, assembly GCA_023313115.1. NCBI lineage: Eukaryota > Metazoa > Arthropoda > Chilopoda > Scolopendromorpha > Scolopendridae > Rhysida > Rhysida immarginata. Next base: position 234,828 of record JAHWFO010012650.1, read on the forward strand.
TCTTCTTTTTAGCTTTCCTCTTCTTCCTTCCTTCCTTCAAAAGCAGACAGAACAAAATAAAGAAACAGAACCCCCTCAAGATTTCAAGGAAGAATGCGGGGGAGTGTCCCAACAGCTGGTTCCACTCTGGCTCCAAAATGGAGCGCACTGGGAGGAAGATGAGAGAGGAAAAAAAAACAAAAATAAATTTGGTAACACGGACTTTTGTCTTCTAAAAATGTATCCAATGTTCAACGCTTTCCAAACCTTATATTGGATAAAAGACTTTTTTTATGTAGGAAAAAATAGTAAAGAATATTCTACGGCCTGGATTCAAAGCAGATACTTCGGATTATGGCATCAGTTTATATTATGATTCATCATTTAATAATAAAAACACTTCTGGCTTGCGAACAAGTAACTGCGTTTGATAGCGATAGCTTCCATGTCCATGTTATGACATCGGGATGATAACCCGAAGGTCCCTGGTTCAAATCTAGGCCATGGAATTTTCCTTACTATTTTACTGTATTTAATTAGTAATATCAGGAAGTATGGCGTGAAAACATCCTCTTAGACTCATTTTTCAGCATGTTCATTATCTAACCTTTGGTAACAATCACGGTTTTCAGAAACAGTCACGTAATATTATTAATGCGGACACTAAGGCCTATAAAGTCATATTAATGCGGACACTTCTTCAGTTATCAAAAACTTTAATTTTAACTGTTTTTGTAACAACGATAATTTGAATGTTATCTTTACTCAATTGCTGATAGATTCCTTAAATAAACAGAAACGAAAACAAAACAAATAAAACTGCAAAATTCAATAACCAGGGGTTTCCCATTAATGCGGAGAGTTACATTTTCTGAGAATTTTACAATTATTCCGAGTTGTCTGTACTATCCTTTTGATAAAGCCAGGAATAAAAGGCAAAATAGGTCGAAATTCTGCGCGTTTTCTTTCCCGCTATGTACTGCAAGGCCTTCATCAACTTCAAATGATTTCAGTTTAATATAGCTCTGAGAACTGTATGATATAGTCATCCTTATTTGTCAATCCAATTGAGCAAATTGATGAAGAATGAAAACTACCTCCTACAGTAGGAAAGACACTAAACGACTTCGTAAAAGGCCAAATCGTTGTTTTAGCTGCTGTTCGACAAATTGCTGCATTTGCATTCCTTCTGAAGAGAGAATATCTGCAAACTGCTCAATAGTTGACCAGAAAAGATTTCGAATGCCCTAAAAAAAACTCCAGGACCAAACCAAAGCTCAACGAGCATCCATAAAGCAGCTTCTCAGAAGCAACCCTCAATAAGGGCCATACAGCATGAACTGGATTCCATTAGTTCGACAACTATGTGACGATCTCTTGCATCATCAAACACATCTGAAATACAAGCTTCTTGCAACATTTCCGCGACTTAGTGAAAACCATAAACGTGACAGATGCCAGAGAACACATGACATGGAGTAACAAGATCAAAGTGTTCCCTTCAGATTGAGAAGTAGTTTGATCTTGAGACCAAAGATGAACGAGCCTACAATTGGCATGACCTCCGCAAATAAAATCAGCTATCCTCTAAATGACAGTTGGGAGACGGTTCAATGATCCTGGGGAGCATTGGATTTAATGGTACTTCTACACTGGCATTTTTAAATTGCAGAATGGGATTTCAAGTATTTGCGGACCGAACTGGATTTACCAACATGATAATGCACTAGTCCATAACTCAAAGATTAATAAAGAAACGTTTAAACACAATTCTGTCACTGTTATGGAATGGCCTGCTCGCAGCCCAAACTTGGAACTCGTTTAAATCCGACTGAACATCTATGAGGTTAATATTAAGACAAGTTTATCGTGATGGACGCCAATACCAGTCAATGTTTGACTTGCTAACCGCAATTTAGGACGCGTGGTACAATCCGGATACTGCTCGTCTTCAGAACTTTATTTTTTTTTCAATACCAGAGATAGTGTATGGTGTTATTCACCTTATTGAAAACTTCATTGGCCGTTAATTGTGCAATGTGGATGGACGGAACTGACTTATGTAACACCTGGTTTTTGAATTTTGTAAATTATTCGGGTTTTTTTTCATTTCTCTTAAAGAAATTCTGTCAGGATTTGAATAAAGATAACATTCAAATTATGCTGTTACAAAAAGACAAAATTAAAACGGAAGATTTAAAGTGTCCGGATTAATTTGAAACAGAGTCCTTAGAGCTCTGTGCTAACACCACCTAGACAAAGACGAACATCTTTATCTAGGTGTGTTTTCTGTGTACAAGTATTGTTCACTGCCAACGTAAAACGACACCGTCCAACGAAAGACGAGCATGGACGTATTCAGTTAAACTTCCGATTGTTAATTTTACTTTGCAACAATATCTAACAATCGAAATCGGCAATTTAACTAGACAGGCCCCTGTTCATCTTTCGTTGGACAGCGTATAATGAAAGTGGAGAGAAAGATTTTGCTGTAGGCTTATTGCTTACTGTTACCAACAGGTAACTGCTGTAGAGTTCAGTGTTGTGTCATGAGTGAAGAAACGACTAAATAAGTACGAACACGATTCGAAATCTGTTCAGTGGTACGTGTTCCAATATTAAGGAATATTGTACAATTGGAAATTTTCAATGCTAAGATATGGCAGGTGATGTATATGACGTATTATAAACAAATATGTAAGAGTAATAAGTTCGAAAACGAAAGATTTTGATCCGGTGGATACCTCTTTAATGTTTCAAAAAATGATTCAAACATTTCGGAAATATGTTTCAAATGGTTTATGTGACGGCGACTATTTCAGTCTTTCGGTACTTGGATTATGTCAATCCTTTTATTATTATTATTATTATTATTATTATTATTATTATTATTATTATTATTATTATTATTATTTATCGTTATCAGAAGATTAACCCATTTATTTAAAATACCCAAGTGCTTTACCGATTTATTTAAAAGTCTTGTCATTCCACGTCTTTTTTTGTTCCTGCGCGTGCAATCATTTGACACAAACTGATATTAAAACATTCGACAGTGTGCTTTCCCCTTTCTGTAAACTTATTTTCAAAACATGGACTTTAACGTAGACAATATACTTAAAGAAATTGGTTGCTTTCATTTACGTCAACTTTTAACAAGGGAGATCTAGATTTTCTGTACAAAGCCAGTCATAAAAAAATTGATTGCCTAAAGTTTTCTCAATGTCTTTAACTTAAATGCTTCCATATACCAAAGCTCGTGTATTTCTGAAATATTCGCTATGTTCAAAAACACAATTTAATTAATCCGTTTACCAGAACAAGTATTCTCCACTTCGGAGGAGCTGAGAAAGAATGTTAGAAAGAATGGTACCAAATGCATGCAATCAATTTCTATGTAGACTCCACTATCAAGAGAAAGAATGCTATTGCTTTGCATCGAAACGGTATATTTACAAAAAATGTTCGCCTTAATGAGAGGGGTACGTTCATGTCGAGTTTATTAAGTTTGGTTCATTGGTTTGAACGCTACAGCCATTTTTTTAATTTTTAGAAAAAAAATTAATATCTCGAAAAAGGCTTACCCACTTAACATAAAATATACACTAAGACACAATTTAGGGTAGCCTTTAAGCATGTATAATTTTTGTTTGATTCTGCTATTTGCCGTTACAGAGGAGTTAGCTGCACAAAATTGGTCACATCCGTACATACCTACAGACGGATTTTTTTTTTCTCCAAAATTTCAACATATTTTATCGAATCATGAGTTTTTAAGTCGAATTTAGAAAAAAATAAAATTGAGTTTCTGAAACGAACACAGGCCTTCACTCTTAGAGAGTGGTAGGCCAAAAATGAAAAAAGGAAAAATAATCAGTAGTAAGTGTGGCACCTATCATACCAAAAATACGGCCATTTCGTATTGTGACAAAACGACATGAAGTTTAGCCATAATGAACATCAATGAAAAACAATATGATGCGGAATGGATCGATGAGGAGTTCGTTGATAAGGAAATAGTTAATTATTGAAAATAGTTAAAATGTAAATTTAATATTAATAAAATCCCATTAATATCCCTGGGAATAAAAAAATAATAACCTATTAGAAATAATAAAAAATTGTATAATGATTATAAAGTAGCATATTTCTTTATAATATTTTGAAGAATGTGGGAAAGGGGGTATAAATTTTGTGATGTCACATTAACGGGGGGGGGGGGGGGAAAAGCGTTTTTCAGGGAATATGGTGGGGGGGGGGGGGGGTATTAAAATGGTATATAAAAAAAAAAAAACAGCGTGACGTAATACTTGACTGACCCCTGTTATGAAATGTTAAGCAACGTTGATATTATATCAAGCAGTCATTTTTAACTATTTTCACATGTTCTGTAATTGATTACCTATCATACGCTTTGTCTTTGTCTTTTTTTAACTTTTGTTTGCATCTGTTAAAATTGCATATATTCAATTTTTCTATGTTATTTTATTTTTTTAGTGTGTTCATTGTTAAAAGCTTCATTTATAACTTCAACTGCTTTCGTTCACACCTAAACAAATAAAATTGAATTAATACTACTTTAATATAAAATTTGGTTCCTCTTGTGCTCAACCCCTCTGTTAAAGCGTTCCTCGATTAAAAATTCCAGCGCCACAACGCATGCAAAACGATCTCCCAATTAGCATCTCATTACATTAACCGATGCTAACCACTTCTTAAGTGACCCCCTGTTTGAACAACAACAACAACTCCAATGCTCGCTCACGTGCTCAGTGAGTGAATGAATGAATGAGCGAACGAACAAACGGACGAGAGGGGGGTATGTCATTCCCATGGAAATTCAACTTCAACAATCGGATTAGGATTACAATGAACCAAATAATAATAATACCAATAAATCGTGTTTGTTTGTTTACTCGTCGTTGTTTTAATTAAGTCCATGACGTAACAGCATCTGTCTTGCGTGTTTCGTGAATGAACAACGACAAGGCCGCCTCCGGCTGAATTGCGACGGCCAGCCACGCTCAGTGTCCCGGAAAGAACAGAACGATCATCACGTGGTGTTGCTACTACGAGACATGGAGAACAAAAACAAACAAGCCACCACATTAACTCCTCATTAGACATACACCCAACAACAATGTTGCTAGACTCAAAAAGTCGTCATCAGCAAACCTGCATCTCCCCCCCCCCCCCTTATCCAATGCACGTGCTTTCAATACGGGGTAGGCTCCTCCAACGTCCCTCATCTCTATCACCCCTCAGCCCACCCAGTACACAGCACTGAATGAAAATACAAACACATAGAGAGATAGTTTCGAGAACACTTACTTCAAAACAACAGCACCTGTATAATTTTTCTCGATCAGCTCAACTTTTCCCGTTAAGACGACGCGCTCCGTATATCTCTCCCGCTCCGTCTCCCTCCTGTACGAATGTATTTTTGCAATGGCGGCGCTTCCGCTTCCGCTACGTCACTTGCAGCTGTTGGAATCCCTATGCTGTGGACTTTAACTTCAGAGCGTTTTCGCATCGACTAATTTAATATGATCCGGCAAGAAAGTCAGCGCATTCGCAAAACAGCAATATGAAATGAAATATATAATAAACAATTTAATGTTAATGTATTTTTAAATTTAATTTTAATGTTTTACTGCAAATAGTCAAAAATGTGGTAAAACTAAATTCAGATCGAATTATAATAAAATACGAATTATAAATAAAAATGAGAGCAGTATACTTCCTATGAAGTGCTTTTCAATTTTAGTGTAAACTGTTAAAATAAGGAAATTAATCTGTAATGAAACTAGAATTTGGATGAACATTTTTTTAATAAATTTTTATTTTAAATTTAATCAATTGATAAGTTTGATAATAAAATTACATGAAATTTGAAAATAAAGAAATGAACAGGAATAGTGAAATGGCGAAAATTCATAAAATAAAAATTTTTTCTGATATTTAATCATATTTTATAATTTGTTTTAGATTTTTTATTACAAATATTTAAAAAAATTTTAATTAAGAAAATTTAATAGAGAGTTTGTGTATAAAATCTGATATGCTGAACTTTTAACGAGGTTAAATAATAATAAATTTTTTCGAGTCTTTGAAGAATAACAGGCAATTTATTTTGGTTTAATGCTTTTTTTAAATGCTTGTTTAGACGCCAGTAAAATTAATTACATCTAAGCAACAGTTCATTGAAAGTATCCTTTTCATTGTATTTCAAATCCCTTGTATTTTTATTTTTAGCTTATTTGTTTAAACTTACATTAACTTGTGTTATTTAAAATACAAATTTATATAAAAAACAGTAAGTTACAAAATTTCATGTATTTTATCATAAATAATAACATTGATAGAGGAAAACCAGCATAGAGCTTTATGCAGCTAGCTCAAGCACAGATGAAAGAGAGATATCTCTTTCATATTAATTATAACTGGGTTCAGATTTGCAACAATGTTAATTTAATTACTAAAACGCGTTTTGATTTTTAAGCCATCTTCAGTTATGTTACAAGATTTAAATATTTGAGCAATTTGAAGGGTGGGCTTGGCTTCACGTCATTTCCCGGTTGGTGAAGGTGCTAATTGTGCCCATATGGACCTTCTTTCAATCTCGGGATTTGTATTAAATACATTAAAATGTGTATTAAATCTATTTTTATGTTTGAAATTCATGTAAAATTATATGAAACCAATTTGTAAAAGCTGCAATACATTTTATGGGTTTGAGTTTGTATAATGTTTATGATTTTGCTACGAATATGTAAAAAAATAAAAGTTTAAAAAAGAAATTACTTCAATAACATTTGTGTGATTTTTATATACATGATTATTATGTATTTTCTTTACTTTCGAGAACGTAAAAAAATTTTAAGAAAAAAGGAGATAAGAAAAAAATGAAATTCATTTCTGTTATTTTTCAAACGAAAATGACTTGAGCTTGTATTCTAAAGGCTTGTTCGATTTTTGACAATAAATACAATAACAGTAGGGTGAAATACAAAATACAATGGCTAATCAAAAGCAAATTCACCCCTTCTGCACTACATTTCATAATCCTCCTCCTTTGATGTAGTGCGGGGAAGCGCTCCGAAGGCAAAGTACACATCATAGGGATTCCAGTTGTGTCGCCGCTCCACCTCCCTTGGCAACGGAGAGAAGCATCGTGCGGACTGGCCTCAGAGTCAAAAACGCCCTTTTAATATTCCGAACTAACAATTTTTTTTCCATTTCATTTTATTCAAAGAAATCCTGGAAATATTAGTGATCCCAATTATAAAAACCCCACTCTAAATGACACAAAAATTTGGAGATTTAATTAAAAAAAAATTTCCCCTTTTCTTCTCTCCATTCTTTTCTCTTTTATTTCACTTTTCTTTGGCTTTTTTCTTCAAAATAAATAAATTGTAAGGTTAGATTGATACGTTCGCACAGGCTTCCCACTTCAATTAAAATAAAAATTGACGGGTTATAATAAAATCTCTAAAACTCAAAATTGAAAAATTGGCTCATCAGAGGCAAACAATTTTCGTACAAAAAATTATTCCTCTCTGAGAATGGACTCCGCTCATGTCAAATTTAGTGTTTAGTCCGCTGGTTTGAATGCTCCAACCATTTCATTTGTAGAAAAAAATTTCTCTAAAAAGCCTTAACCAATTTTCATGAAAAAAGTGTCAACACACAGTTTAAGGAACCTTCTAACAAGGAGACTCCACGTACTCTGACTCACCGAAATTAACAAAAAAAGAAAATCTACGAGTAGCTTTCACTCAATTAAATATCCATGCAAAGCCATTCGATGCACTTCTCAATTTTTCGAGAAAGAATTGTATGTAGTTTATAAATACCCGACTCGTTGACTAGAAGTTTTATAAATTGTAGCGATCCACTGGTAAAGTGCTGGGCTTTTCTTTTGCAAGTTCGGGTTCAAATTCCGTACTCGTTAAAATAAGAGACGTATTCAAAAAATAAGTTCCATTTTGTAATAACAAACAAAACTTCAAACATGTTGGGTCTTAGATGTTTGTAAATATAAGTATATGGGTCTTTAAAAACAACAAGTAATTTTACGACATGGAGTCGACGTGTTTCAGCCGTAGGACTGTGTGCAACAGATTTAAAGTTTAGAAGAACACTTTAGGGGGAGAGAGAATTGGGGGGGAGGACCGGTAATACAAAAAAGTGGGAGGGGGAGCCAATGTGATTGCTGCATTCGTAATTAAACAACCTATGTGAATAGGATTATTCTGGCCCAATAAATTATACAAACTGATAACAATACAAGACTATCTAGATAACTGAAGTCTTGCCCCCCCCCCTCCCCCAACCCCACTCAAGTGTTCTTCTAAACTTCTTTAAATTATATAGTTACACACAGTCCTGAAGAAGGCTACGACTGAAACGCGTTGATTCTATGTCGTAAAATTATTTGTTGTTTTTAAAGACCCATATACTTATAAAAACAAAATTACTATAGGGGAAAATATCTTCGCATTGAATGATGGGCACTGCACATGCGTATTTCCAAGCACAACATAGCTGCCATTTTTTGAGGGCAAGAGAAAGGCAATCCTATACTGCTACTCATCG
>JAHWFO010012650.1:243504-369170 GCA_023313115.1 Rhysida immarginata
TTGTTGCGTGTTTGGATGTACAAACCGAGCATCAAAAGGCAGCGATCTGAAATTTTTTATGTTTCCCATCGATGGCCTAGCTACGCGAAAACGAAGGCGTGCATGGATTGTGGCAGTTGATCGGAAAGATTGGAAGCCTTCGAAACACAGCAAAGTATGCAGTGAACATTTCATAAAAAGTAAGTACACGATTTTCTTTGCATATTTGATAACTAAGAATTACATAATTTGTTATTAGAATTTTGAATTGTACAGATTAAAAGATTTGATATTTGACATGATTTATTTGGCTTCACCAGTCACTAAATTCATATTTTTAATCTGAAAGCGATCAATAATATAGTTTTAGTAATTTATATTGAACTGTGTCATGTTTTCTAGAAAAACCAAGTCGTGATCCTGTAGATCCAGATTACATTCCTTCCATTTTTTCCCCACAAGCCAAATGATGAGCATCTCCAGAAGGGCAAAATTGATCGGTATGCAAGATTGCAGAAACGACGCGTCGTATGAATTCTATCCAAATGTTTGTTAAGGCCACAACTTCAGAAAATCACTTTCATGACCAGTTTGAAGAAAATTCATGCGACATCACACCGCCTTCATGTAGCAATGCCACCTCTGATAAATGTGAAATCTTTTCAGCTGACGTGAGCATACAAACGCGCGATGATAATTCATTAGAAGAAATTTCAGCTTTAAAAGGTGAAAAACTCTTCCTTGAAAAATAAGATTAGCATGTTGGAATCAGTTATCTGAAGCTAAGGAACAGCGCCTGAACAAAGATATTTCCATATGCTACTGGCGGCCAAACAGATATATTGTCTACAAAATCAGTTGACTGAATGTATGGATCATTAATTCTTCCATCTACTGAAGTTAGCTTCTCTATGTACCTTATTTTAGAAACGGAATCCAACTGTTGTGCATAGCAGGATAAGTTCAGAGCCATGGCAGCCATGGGTCTCGATGCCCTCAAAAGATGGCGGATGGCCAAATCGGAAGTGGTGCAATTCAATGTTTATGCGAATCAAAAGTCTGTCACCCTCCCTACAAAACGATTGGAGATAAAAACAAATCTGTTGCAGGCAACATATACGAGTAGGTAGGGGCTAAAACAATGGTGATGTCAAATTTGATCTTTGGCTTCGAATTTTGCCCCTTACAATTTGTTACTTTGTAACCGTTACAGATCGAGAAAAAATTCCAATTGTACAGTTGTAGAGCTTAAAACGCTGATTTGAACAAAAAAAATAAATAAAAATAAGCGTAAAAAATAAACCCATTATAACAAAATGAAATTTCAGTGCTCAAGCTGCATTTTGCATTCATTGCACGTCAACGACTGGGTTCTATCGGTTGTTTCCACATGAATGGAGTGGCCGAGGAGGTTCATTGGCCACCAAGTTCGCCTGATTTGACACCACTTGATTTTTTTTTTTCTTTTGTGGATACATCAAGAACAAGGTGTATGCTACTGTATCAGCATCAATGAATGATTTGAAATCAATGGCTTGTACAGATATAACACCCATCATGTTAAATATGATGGATTCTGTGAAAAACCGTGCACAGTTATGTATTGCTGCAGGACACCACATTAAGCACTTCATTCATTGACAAAACTCAATGTAGCTTGAGCACTGAAAGAAATTTCATTTTGTTTTAGTGGGTTTATTTTTAATCTCTTTATTTTTGTTAAAATCAGCGTTTTGAGCTCTACAACTGCACATTTGGAAATTTCTCTCTACCTGTAACGGTTACAAAGTTACAAATTGCAAGTGCAAAATTCGAGGTCAAAGGTCAATTAGACACCACCATCGTTTCCAACAAACGGAAAAAATACTGACTGTTAACATCCAAGATGAGACAATGAAGGTTGGATTACTGCTAGCTCCCCGATGGTCAGGTGACTTTTCCGCTCCGAGGCCTGTCTTTCTCGTTGGCCTCGCATGGAATCAACGCTACCTGCGGGAATCAAAGACAAGGCCTGTTCATTGGAATATCATGCATTGTTACAACATCAGAGGGCGAGATTTAGGGCTTATTATTGGACGTCTACCAACAATTTGTTCCCCCTTTTATGTTGTATTTTACGAGCCAATCGTGTACCAGGGATTGTGTATATAAAGCATTGTAACCCCTCTCTTATGCAGACTTGAGAAAGGCGGGTAATAATGCCGAAACTAGTCGTCGTTTTTATAATGCAGTATTGTAAAGCCTCTATTTTTTTCGTTAATTAGGGGTTTCTAATAAGCCCTAAATCTCGCCCTCTGATGATGATGTAACAATGCATGATATTTCAGTGAACAGGCCTTGTCTTTAGGTGGCGTTGATGGAATGCGTATGACGTCAGAATCAAAATGGCGACTCCCAAACAATGGAAAACAATGGGTATGGGAATTAAAAATTCAACAACATAACTGTTTGGAATATGGGGAAGACCCACCTGATAAAGAGATTATTAAATCCTTGGCTCAAACAATTTTAAGTAATAGGAAATGTGCTGCACCAGAAGGGCGCGGGAAGACCATCAACGTCGGATCAAAGTGTTGCAAAAATTACAGAAGCGTTCACCCGCAGCCCAGCGAAATCAACGCGTCGTGCGAGTTTGGAACTGAGCATTCCAAGTAACTTTATCCGTAAGATTTGCATACTTGTTTGAAGCTGTAAAATTCATATTATTTATTATCTGGAAAGGACAAGTCAAGACCCGTCGTTTTGCGTTTGCGTAACGCTTTTTTGGATTGGCTTTTTCATCATGCTTTTTGTAGAATGATGTCCAGTCTTAAAAAATATTATGTTAAAAAAAAAAATGTGGCGGTGCGCGTTTAACATTAATTTTATTAACTCCTATTTAATTCAGTGTCACCAAAAATGCTTTTTTTAATTTTAGTCCATTTTATATAATAAAAGTGTGTGCTTAAAAAGTTTTTATTTACAGTTTTTTATTCTAAGGATATTTTTACGCTTACTTACTTACTTTTCGAACCCGCTTATCCGTTAGGGTCGCGGGGGCAGCAGCCCTATGGAGGATCTCCAGTGATCGCGATCTTCCGCCATCAGACGCATGTCCTCCCTGGTAATACCCAAGCGACTCGAACCCAGATTCTCCATGTAGTCTAGCCACCTAGTTCTAGGCCGACCCCTTGGTCTCTTACCCACCGGCTTGGAAAATAACTGCCTAGGAAGACCTGTTTGCGGCATCCGTATCACCTGGCCATACCAGCGCAACTGAGAACTCTCAATGTGGAGAAGTAGCGGCTCAACACCTAAAGACTCGCTTATTGTGCTGCTGTGCACTCTATCTAGTAGGGTAACACCTGCCACACATCTCAGAAATCTCATTCGGCCGCTTGTACCGATCGCACTCTTTCGCTCATTACCCAAGCCTCATCACCATAGGTGAGAATGGGGACGAAGATAGAATTGAAGACGGAGAGCTTTCGTTCAAATGGTTTCTCGTTAACAAAAAAAATGCGCTAATTACAGTTTTCAAGAGTTAATGTTAACATTATAACTGAAAAGAAACTCGTTTTAGAAAGTCAATAACACGATACTTGTATCTTTTACACACGAATTTTGCCTAGAGAACGAAGTGAGTCTCTTTAAGCGACCTGTGTCACATCACGGAACGAACTTGCTCAATAGTTCAACTGCTCGAAAAGAATTTTCAATTAAAAAAAAAGTAGACTAATTTGTTGCATAGATATGTACGAAAAAGAAAAGTCTACAGACATTATTTCATGTCAGTTGACCTTTAGGACATTCTTATCAAATGAGCGACAGGATTACCTCCTCAGAAGATTACAAATGCTTTCTTCCTATCGCCTACGGTCTAGAGATAAACTGCTGATGCTGCCTTCTCCCTATTACAGGAAGTTGTACTCCATACGATACAAGCAACTCCTCTTCCTTCCTTCCCTCCATCCCTCTCTCTCTCTCTCTCTCTCTCTCTCTCTCTCTCTCTCCAGTCTTCTGTAAATACGCATGTGGAATCCTCTAAAATCCCGTAGACGCGGTTGCGCAGCTTTAACCAGCTCCCTCCCTGCTAAGACCGCTAACAAGATGAGGAAGCCCTCGGCCTCCTTCTTTTCTCCTATCGCTCCAGTTTGCTCAACGATTTCTTCACGTTCCCGGGTTCGGCGAGAATAGCAGGATGAAGAAGCCCTTCCAGTTCAACTTCCTCCCACCCACCCACTTACCAATTCTTCGATCGTGCAAAAAAAAACCAAAAAACGGGAACATGAGAAAAGCGGTCGCTCGTTAACCAAAACAGTCCAACTCCCACGCCGAATCCTAACTAAAAAAATAAATTTAATAAAGAAAAACAAAAAACATATTCCCAGTATTCTCAAAAAAAGACACACTCACGAGTGACTCGACGATGACGTCACAGACTTACTTTATTTTTTTCTGTTTTAATTAATTATTTCTCAATTTCACGCGACGTCAACCGATGCGCAGTTAATAGAGCCAGGGGGACTCCCATTCTCCATTCTTTTTCTATATCGGGCTCGCGCGGGAATCGTATTTCATGCCGGTGTCACTTTACAAGAGAGTGTCGCCGAGGCGAGAAAGCGTCCCGGCGGATCACGTGAGCCAAAGCCTCCTTGCAGATAACAGGAGAGGCGTCCAACGTTCAACTCTCTGCCTACACAACTTCCGGTAGCTCCCCCAAGAGAAAGGGTCACGTGATGTCAACCGAATCGATCGTCTTATTATTCTTTTGGAACTGAACTCGCGTCATCACTCAAATCTATACTAATATATAGTGACATTTTTTTTAATTCGAACTTGGATAAATCGAATTTATTGCGTAATTCAAATGGAACTCCAATCCCCTTGAAATTCCTACTAGAAAGCAATACTAAAAATTCACATGATTTAGGTGTCATAATCCGCTTGCTGTCATTTAGGTAGGGCAGCCACTAACCTCGAAATTATGGGATTACCTAGAAATGGTTAAGTGTATCATATCCCTCATTTCTGAATTCATACAGGCAATAGTGTTCATATTGAAGTAGTTTTATAACCTTGCGACTGATAAATCTTGAATCTTGAAGGAGTTGTTGTTCCCATACCAGAGCGTGGAACATATGCTAGCCTAACATTACAGAAAAAGTAGAAATTCTATAAAGTTGTAAGAGGAAGAAAAGTGGCATCGCTAAAAAATATGGGATTCCCTAGAACACATTATCAACCTACATTAAAAACAAAGAAAAAAAATTACAGAACTGTTATCTACAAGTCTTGTTGGGTCGGGGTCCCTTTTTGCAGGGGCCCCTGCCGACCGAGTCATGAGGAACAAACTGCTTACAAGTCATGAGTCTACAAGTCGGAGGAAAAGTATAAGACCGACAATTTCTGATATTGATAAGTAATTTTAAGTGATTCAAACAATCAGATGTGTGTAACCTACCAATAAATGCTCCATTGGTTTCTCCCAAATTCAGACAAAATTGCAGTAAAAGATTAAAGCAAGTTCAAACTGTTTTTTCGGATTAGGAGAAAGATTTTTAGCACTTCATATTGATTGTTTTTGTATGTTGTTTTTCTTTAATAAAACACGTTTTTGTTAATTCGATTTTTTCCCTTTCCCATTGGAGTTCGAATTAAACAGACTAAACTGTATGTATGTTTGTCCGGTTTTAAAATGCAACTTGGAAGTAAGTTATAAAGTTGAAATTTTAACACTAGCTGTGTAATACGCCACAATGATAGGAAACAAATCTAACACTAGAGATAAGTCTCTCAAAAACTAGAAATTAATAATATATCTTATCTATACAGTGTACGAAATAGACATGGGTTAAGTTCCGTTTGTTTGTATGGGCCAACAATCGACCAGTCGTGTCTGCGTCAACAATGGGGATTATGCATGAAAATTTTAAATCAGTATTTTCTTTAGTATTCCTTATCAATATCAAGGAATAGTGATTCGTGTTTTCGAAAATTTTATAGTTATTTTTTAAAAAAATATTCAATATGACACCACACGACAACGAGAGACAGGGCAGGCCACTCAAAAGTCACCTGACCATCATTCACTGTCTCCATCTTAAATTTTAACAATCAAGGTTTGTTTTCGTTTGTTGGAAAACTGAAGGATAGATTGTTGCTCGGACCCATTTGTTTAGATAGTCAGGTGAATTTTTGAGTGCCCTGGCGAAGCCGACGTGATCTACACAAGCCGTGGCACCGTTTTGGGACAACATGCAAAAAGAAATTTAACAACAAAATAAGGATGTTTAAAATAAAATGATTTAATAAAGAAGTAAATAATCCATGTTTGCCAGTAATGCATTTTATTCTACTGTATTTACTTATTTATCTAAAATATAAAATTCACATTTCAAACTATCCCATCGGTTTTCGTGACGTTTCAACAATACAAGTGACGTAGTGCCATGGCTTTGTATAGATCGCGTCGGCTTCGGCCACGGCCTTCTAGAAACAACCAGGCCTGAACATGGAAAAAATAAAACATTGTTACGTCGAACTGGTGGTGCTCAAAGCCAACTAGAAAGACAGGCCGGGGCACTTAAAAGTCACATGACCAAAGTAGATCGAGCAACAATCCAATCTTCATTGTTTCTAGCAAACGAAAAAAAACAGATTGTTGAAATACAAAATGGAAACAATGAAGTTGGATCGTTGCTCGATCTACTTTGGTCATGTGACTTTTAAGTACCCCGGCCCAACACCACCTAGAAAGAAAGCCTCACAACTGAAACGTCATATATTGTTACATCATCATAATTCGACCATTATTGATCATATTTCTACCAATCATAAGCCCTAAATTTGGTCGACCTATGATGATGTAACAATGCATGACGTTTCAGTTGTGAGGCTTTCTTTCAAGGAGGTGTTGCCCGGCCAGTCTTTTTCTTAGGCTACGCCCTACCGTAGGTGATGTAACAATGTAAGATTTTTCCGTGAGCAGGCTTTCTCTCTACGCGGTATTGGTCTTTCTCGTTAGCCTCGGTTGACCCATCAGGATTTTTTTCGTTTGTTGGAAACAATGAAGGGTGGACTGTTGCTCGGACCCCAATGGTCAGGTGAATTGAATCTTCTGGCCTGTCTCTTGTTGGTGTCGAATCGACCAAATTTAGGGCTTATTATTGGTAGAAATACAATTAACAATTGACGAAATATGATTTAGCAATATATGACGTTTCAGTTTTGTCTTTCTTTTTAGGAGGTGTTGGTAATAGCACCATCAGTTTGGTGTAAAAATGTTTTAACTTTTCCATGTTCAGGCCTGGTAGTTTCTAGAAGGCCGTGGCGCTAGCAACAATCTAACCTTCATTGTTTCCAACAAACGGAAAAACGCTGATTGTTGACATCCAAGATGGGACAATGAAGACAGGATTGTTGCTAGCACCCCGATGGTCGGATGAATTTTCCGCTTCCAGGCAACGCCACCTAAAAGACAAGGCCTGCTCAGTGCTTGCTGACTGCGTCATCAAACGGGGGCTGACAATCCAACTTCCATTGTATCAACAAACGAAAAAACACTGATTACAGCAAGTGTTTTTTCGTTTGTTTTAAACAATGAAAATTGGTTTGCCAGCCCTGGTTTGATGACGCAGTAATCAGGCTTTAGCTGGACAGGCCCTGAAACTCAAAAATCACCTGACCATCTTAGTCCGAGCAACAATGTATCCTTAATTGTTTCCATCTTGGATTTTAATAATCAGTATTTTTTGTTTGTTGGAAACAATGAAGGTTACATTGTTGCTCGGACTAAACTGGTCAGGTGACTTGAGTTTCAGGGCCTGTCTCTCTAGCTGGCCATGAGCATCACTCGAGGTTAACGAGAAAGACAGGCTCCGGCACTGAAAAATCACCTGACCAAGATAGGTCTGACAACAATCCAATCTTCATTGTTTCCAACACACGAAAAAACACTGATTGTTAAAATCCAAGATGGAAACAATGAAGTTTACATTGTTGCTAGACCTATCTTGATCAGGTGACTTTCCAGTGCCGGAGCCTGTATTTCTCGTTAGCCTCGAGCATCACTAAAAGGACGTAACAATGTTTTATCTATTTCATATTAGGCATGGTAGTTTCTAGAATGCCGTGTTATTGTCCCCTCTATTGCATGACTTTGGCTACAGCCCAAGCTTAACAACCGTACAACATAACAAAACTGTCACCTAATGTTACGTATTCAGCTGACTTAATGAAATTTTACACTATCTGGATTTGAATGAGTAGGAATACACTAAAAAGGCTTAGCATTAATACAGCAAATAATCACTTTGGATAATCGAAACGAATTCTTTAAAATGCTCGCATTGAGATTTCGTATCCACATTGGATTTGCCCAGGAAAATTCGACATTGCATCCTTAACATTTTAGAATATTTCAAATAGGCTGTGAGAATCGAATTATTTCTGTCTTTTTTTTTTTTTTTTTTTTTAAAAAAAGGAACCCCAATCGGCCCATTTTGCCTTGAATAGTCCACAGATCCAGTTTCTGCTTACGCTTTTCTTGCCTTTTCTCATCAATGTATGTCATTGCGCTACTTCCGGGTTTTCCAAGGGTTCCACTTTAAACATTAAAAAAATAAAAAATAAAAAAAAAACCGAGGAAAATTCCAACGCGTTAACGCAAATTCAATACCACGCCTCTCGTGGGGGTATCCCCTTTCCAAAACGGCTCTCTCAGAAACGGGTACCTCCAACAAAGTGTAATCTCCAAACAGCGTCGAGCCGCCAACACGACATCGGAGATCAATAGGCAAACGAGACATGCACACACATTCTGGAGGAAAAAGAAGGATCCACGATGGCGGGGTAAAGGGGAGGTAAACGGTCTTCCCATCCCCAAACGACTCGAGGAGGAAACGAGGAGGATGTTGTTGATGATGATGATGATGATGCTGATGATGGTGGTGGTGACTGCGAAGAAATACGCAGGCATCCCCGCGTGGCACCAGGCGCTGCACCTGACTCATCGCACAGCATCAGCAGAGGGGGCGCCAATAGAGTGTAGGAGACAGACAGAGAGAGAGAAGGAGCGCATCAGTTTCCCACCGGCAGAGGAGTCCATTGGACGCAACTACTGCGGGCGTCGAGGGAATACAAGGAAAAGTCAATTCGCGGGAAGGTGCCCTCCGACATCCATGCTGCTGATGCTGCACTTCTCGTAGATGATTACCGGCACAACACAGTCTTCTTGGTCTGCTTCTTTAAGGGGGCGCACAGGAACATCATCCCCTTCTCTGTCCTTCCTTCACCGTATCTCGTAACGCTCTGGCTGCTCTTAACAGCAGCAGCAGCCTCAGCAGCATCGATTGAGCGTGCGCAGGAGAGACGTCGAGCACGAGCCTGTTGCGCATCACGAGACCAACCCATTTCCCACCGCCGCCTCCTCCAAGACGCTCAACAGACAGACGGACGGACAGAGCGAGCGCGGGAGTCAGAGTTGCATCCGCCGCCGCCTGTCGTCAAACCGCCTCTCCCGTGTTGTTTGAACGCCCAATGACCTCACGTGCCAACACTCGTACTCATGGACCCTGATTGTGGATACGCCGATTGCACGAGTCCCCAGGACTGTTGGAGCGCGACGGGAGACTGAGCCGTCGCGGGAGGAAGAAGGAAAAGAGACGAAAGAGCACAAAAAAGAAGAAAAAGAAAGAAAGAACCACACCAACAAGGAAGGTAAGTCACGCAGCGCCATTGCTCTCTTAACTCTCTTTCTTTCCTTCCCATTCCTAACCGAGTTGAGAGGAGGCTCCGCTTGGGGGGTACTGGAAAAAACAATACCAAAGTCGAGAAGAGCGTGCCAAATTTAAAACAGACGAAAAACTGGCGACGCGAGATAGAGGCGTTGGCACCGAGAGCCAGAAATAGTCCGAGAAAACGTGCTCTTAAGGGGCGCCCCCGTACGCCCGCCTTGTCCGTCCGTCCGTCCGTCTGTCCTCTCATCTCTTCTCCATCAAAAAGAACAACAAAAACAATGCGCTGAAAAGGGGAAAACACACACAAAAAAACAAAATGCTCAGGGTGTGCTTCGCGTTATGAGCTCAGCGGCACAGGTGCACGCAGGCCTAGCCCTCCACCATCTTCTCCTCCTCCTCTTCCTCCATCATCATCCAAACCGAAAACACCAAATCCTTCTCCAAACCTCCTCCTCCCCAAACTGACTTGAAAGTGAGAGAAGCCCTGAGACGCGGTAGGTAGGCTTTAAGCCCCCATAACCGAGTGCTGGGTGGGGGTCAAAATACACTCACTTCTCGTCGCAGAGAAAGACCGATCGATTTGGGGCCTGGGAATCTCTCCTCGTGGTCCCGGACGCAACTCATTGTGCTTTTCGAGGGCGAAACGGCAACAGCCGAGACCTATTCCGACGGGGGGAAACAGAAGCAAGGCGCAGCCTCCTCTATTGACCTCGTCACGTGACCTCAGCCACCCTCACATATATACACACACACACACACCTCCATCTCAATAGCAGCTCTCTTCTTACCAAACAAGAGACCAAAGCTCATCATTAATACTACCGAGGAAAGGGAGAAAGGTATGTCTTCTCATTACCCCTAAATCCCAATCCTCCCCTTTAAAGCACAATAAAAAAAAGACAACAAGAAAAACATCAAGGATCCTTGAAGAGAACCTCAGAGCGAACAAACAAACCCATTTCTTTTTTATTTTCACCACTCAGACGACGCCCACGCGCATTTCCAGGGGGTGTTACGCAACCCCACCAGACGACTTTTTTTGTTTTTCGTCTGCCGTCAGACACGGATCGGTGCCTTTCGCCGTCGTCATTCTGAGGCTTCTGTTTCCAGAATACCCGACGCGGTAGAGAGAGAGAGAGAGAGAGAGAGAGAGAGACATAAGCTGAGGTACAGTTGAGGGGGTATTTGAGATCTTGCACGCGTCCCAATTCTTTGAAAAAAAATTCTCTAAACTTCTCCCTCGCTATCTCAGCTCGTCATGTGACCCAACTCAGCCCTGTTCTCTCCTCTCTCTCTCTCTCTCTCTCTCGGGAGGCCAATAACACCCGGCTGCCAGCCCTCCTCCCACGCTTCCAAAAGGCCTGACGTCACTGGTGCGTGGAAATTTCTCCGGCCGAAGGAGTCTTCCAATCTGGACCCAAAATTGCGCGCGCTCATGATAAGACTGATCAACAAAAGCATCCGTCTACCCAAAACGATGCCATATCCACAAAAACAAGCCCATTTCTCGAAGAATCTTTTTTTCAGCACAGAAGAGGACCTCGACACTCGTTCAAAACACTGAACAACGAAAGGGCCCGTGTACCAAAAACGATGCTACGTCCACCAAAAAGACGGATATTATGTTACCCTTTTGGTATCTTCAGCAAATATTGGTTAACACTCCATGTTTTGTACAAGCTTGAGCATTGCTTACAACAACGAGCGCACAAAAAAAGATAGAGGAATGTTCTGAGAATGACGAGGGATTGGAAGGAGAGAGGAAAAAAAATAAAAGAATAGAAAGGAAGGCCGCTATGTCAGGGGTTGCGATCCTTTCCTTCTGAAATGTTCCTTGAGACATGTAATGTCTGTATATAAGTTCTCCAGGATATTTTGAAAAGGTAAACCAGTAGTTGAGGTGAACGTGACGTATTTTGCAAAAAGTCTCGGATCTAGCGCCGTACTTATGGAGACCACTTATATGCAGCCTCAACAATTATCTATATATTGCGTATTAGGCCTTTATCATAATTGCGTATTGTCCGTCCGATATTTGGCGAATGACTGCCTGAGCTAGTAACAGAATTTTCCTTCAAAGTTAGACCCAAAGGCCAGTCCCGCTCAGTCAATAAATACTGCTGCTCCCTTACTGTCTTAGAAGCAAGACGACTACGCAAATCAAATCTTCTGTGGTGTGTAGTTCGACATAGTGAAGCAGTGTTTGTCTGCAGAGAATCAAAGGTTAAACGTATTATTTTGTTGTTCTGCAGGGAAAGCCTCCATTTCGTTACAAGACAATTCGTGACAAAGTCGGTTCGTTTCGAAAAATTTGTGAATTCTACATTGAACAATAAGATTAAATTCCATATTCATTTCCCTAATTTTGTCGAAATTGAGGGGGCATAATTTCAGTATCCCTGTGTGTGGGATGGCTCAAGTCCTTTACATATGGAGTTAAGTATTGTGTGTGTTATACAGGGTAAGTCAAAAGTCTTCCTATTAGCCCCTTCCTACCTTGGATACCAATGTAGTTACGCAAATTCCAATACAGGGAATAAATAGGAACTTGAGAGTGCTCTATCTGATGAAGCACATTTCATCATCTCAGATATGCAAATTAGAAACATTCAAAACCGTAAGAGATACATGACAAAATTCCAATTGCACATTTGTTCAACAGCAAATTCCAAACAAACAAAAAAAAAGTTCACCAAAATCCTCATTGCAAGCTCTGCAACAGGACAATTGACGCTTCTACTGTTTGTTGCTTGAAAACAGTCATCAATCCAGATAGTGTTCAATGTAATGTCCACTTGCACGGTAGCATAATTATACACTACATTTCAACGATGCCATCACATCAACTTGGCCGGTGTTACTGCCCTGCATGCTTCCCGAATTCGTTGTTGCAGATCCTCTTGCGAGGTGGGCTGTGTGGCAAATGATATTCAGAAGGGGAAAAAACACTCGGTGGTTACCTCCGAGACTTGAACCCAGGATCTTTGGACTCCGTTGCTCTCGTTTCCTCCTATGGCCATTCATCCCTTGCAAACAGGAATCAAGGTTTTAATGTTGCAGAGCTTGCAATGAGGATTGTGGGTGATCCGCTCATCGGATTTTGGTCAACTTTTTGTTTTGTTTTGTTTGGAATTTGCTGTTGAACAAATGTGCAATTGGAATTTTGTTGAGTATCTCTTACGGTTTTCGAGATAGAATTTGGATGCGTCCTAATTTGCAGAGCACTCTCAATTTAAAGAGCACTCTCAAGTTCCTATTCATTTCCTGTATTGGAATTTGCGTAACTACATTGGTATCCAAGATACGAAGGGGGAAACAGACTTTTGACTCACCCTGTATATTCAAGATGAGTGGGGTAGAGGTTATAAATATTCTTATTTATCTGTGCCGAGCTGAAAAGTAAATGTATTAGGAAGGTTATTAATTTCTGTACTGGGATTGTTAGGAATAAGAGTATTGAACAATATAAGGACAATTAGGGTCTAATGTAAGCCTCCTACTAGGAAGCTATTGAACTGATGCTAAAGTGTTTTAGCATGTATCTCACGAATGAAATGAGATGACCCTGCTGTAGAGATCATATTTAGCGAGTAAGATAGATCGAAGTGGACTTTAGAACTTTAAGATATTAGTATTATTTAATTCAAGAATAACGGGGGGAGTCAGTGTGTGAATTTTGTTACGGAGATTTTACTTGTAGCTTAAATCTAGTTCTAGTAGAGATGTTTTAAGTTTCGCTTGATAAATTGAAATGCGAGTTTTAAACTGAGTGAGAATTTATGAAGGCATGTTTGCTATTAACACCCGAATTATATTACTACTGTGTATTCTTTGTAATGAAAATATGTTTGAGCAACAATTACAGTTCTGTGTTTAGCAGTCTTGTTGTAATTTATTACTGTGGGACGGGGGTGTGTTGTTAGGCGACTTCGAGTGTTGGTGGTGGCACATGCCCCCACCATTCTAGAACATGTCACACATATCTCGAACACTATACTCAGCAAAGATGACCTCGACGCTCGTCCAAAACCACAAAGAAACGTCAACTGTCAAAGACGACCTGATCGAGTCAAACATCATCAAATAGCGAAAAGAATTCCTTCATTCTCCTCGATCGATGATTGTGCAACAAGAAGTTGAACTGCCTTCTTTTCTTCTACCAATGAACTTTTCCCTCCCATTCTTCTTCTCTTTTTTTATACAGCTTCTTGCGCGTGGTTGCGCGTGAGAGGATCGTTCTGGCAGCAAAACTTTTACGGCAGCAAAAGGGAGACAAGTCAAGCAGATCGGACGGACGAGCGAGCCTTCCATGCGAACTTGACCCCCCGAAACGAACGCAATTCCATTCTCCTCGGCGAAACGCTTGGGAAATTTCTCCATTAGAAACCATTAGATACAAATAAAAATGAAAAAGAATTGAAGGAGAGGGGGGGGGGCGACGAGTCCATTCCTTCCCAACCAATTGCAGACAAAAAAATAAAATGGAAAGAGAGAGCAGGAGAATTTTTCCTGCTTTTCTTTTTTTTTGTCCTTGTTAATTCACTTTAATCCCACGGGTTAGAAAGCAGAAAGACCTTTCTCCCAAATCAAACGAAAGAACGCAAAACAACAACAAAACTGTCTTGGAAAGTATAATTTTTTTTTAAAATTCAGATGACATAGTGACACGACAAGGAACAAAAAATAGCTCATGAACGCACAGTATACCATAAGGCATAAATTTTTAATGGCATTATAACAAAACCATTACATTATATGCCATAAACCATTTGAAACTTAATATTTCCAAAATATTTGAATCATTTTTGAAAGCATTAGAACAGGTTTCACGGAATCAAATTAGATCCTCTTCGAACTTATTATTTTTATATATTCATTCATGACACGTCCTTACAAGTGGTTTGATATATTACATGCCATATCTTAGCAATGAAAATTTCTGATGGGGCTATAATGATGTCATTAGAAAACGTATCGCTCAAAGAATTTCGACCATGTTCGTAGCTATTAATTAGTCGTTATCTTCATTCATTCATTACAGATCGTTTCGAGTCGTTTGATGCTTCAGTACCATTCCTAGCATTGAAATTTCTAAAGAGATATATCATATTGGTCACATTACAGCACGTGCCATTGAAAAAAACGATTGGCGAAAATATTACTTAATAACGTTATATTCGTTCATGGCTCGTCGTTATGTATTAGTTACCAAATTTCAGCATTGAAATTTTCTAAGGGGTGCCTAATGCTATCCAGTAGACACGTCCCAATGTACCAATTTCAAACTGCTCCGTTCGATGATCCATATTTATTGATTGGGGGTGTCAGGGAATGAACTGTAACTTACAGGGTGACAAGAGGGTTTAAATTCTGGTGAACGTGCAAACAATCCTAGAGATCCTCTGGTCCATCTTCTAAGACAGCGGTCGCCAGTAATCTCCGTGAGAAAATTTTGGTGGCCGATGTGCGTCTTATTTGATACGGTAATTAAAAACATTCCTTCATAAACTCTTATTTCAAACATGCAAACAACAAACATCACACTGATAATTTTTGAGTGCATTTCATAGGTTCTTTATTATGGTCCATGTTTGTAACTTTTTATGAAAATTCATGTTAGTGTTCCATGAGGTCTGATTGGTTGGAGACCGCTTTTCAAGGAAACGTACGGCGTACATACATGCAGAAATAAGTTCTAGGTACGTCATACGCCATGCCGAAATTATGGATTTATTATGGTTTTACGTTCATGGGATATTTTTTCTGTTCCTTGTTATGTTAGCATCACCTCCCAAAGCTTGTCCCCATAGTTTCCCAATACCCTTTATGTGCACATTGACTACTCGTGCGTCGCTATATTAATCGATTATGGCCCAGTATCTCTCGATCGGACATAGCTCTGTACTATGTGTTGACTTCATGCTCTTACATTCGAATGTTATGTACCAACCTCAACCCTTTAGATCTCGTCGGCTTCGGTCAGGGCTTGTTTATCTAGCTGGCTTTGAGCAACACCACCTAAAGAGAGAAGGCCTGTTCAATGAAATGTCAAGCATTGTTGCATTATCATCAGAGGGGCAAAATTTAGGGCTTATTATTGGATTTCTACCAACAATTAGGGATTTCTACCAATAATAAGCCCTAAATCTCGCCATCTGATGATGATATAACAATGCATGACATTTCAGTAAACAGGCCTTCTGTTTAAGTGGCGTTCTTGCAGCACCACTCAAGGCCAACGAGAAACAGGCATGGGCACTCAAACTTCACCTGACCATCAGAACCTGAGAAACAATCCATCCTTCATTGTCTCCATCTTGGATTTTAACAATCCGTGTTTTTTCGTTTTTTTGGAAAAAATGATGGATGGATTGTTGCTCGGACCCCGATAGTCAGGTGACTTGAGTGTCTCGTTGGCCTCCGCCAACACCTAGAGAGAAGGCCTGCGGACAAAAGGTGTATACATTGTTACATCATCATCAAGCGGCTATTGTTAATCGTATTTCTACCAATAATAAACCCTGAAGTTGGCCGCTTGATGATGATGTAACAATGCATACTCCTTTTGCCGCAGGACGAAGCCAACGAAAAAGATAGGCCTCGAAGCGGAAATGTCACCTGACCATCTAGGTCCGAACAACAATCCAACCTTCATTGTTTACATCCAAGATGGAGACAATGAAGATTGGATTGTTGTTCGGACCCAGATGATCAGGTGACTTTTCCGCTTCGAGGCCTGTCTTTCTCGTTGGCCTCGTCCGCAGGCCTTCTCTCTAAAAGGTGTTGCCTCTGAATCACTAGAAAACATAACGTTTTATCTTTTCCATGTTCAGGTCTGGTAGTTTCTAGAAGGCCGTGATAGTACACGTTGTAAAAAGGCAACAATAACCCCGAGCCGTAATATTTCATTGCACACGCAACAATGTTTCGTTTCCATGGACACCACGATGAAAATCGTTTCTGTACTTTCCGTAAGTGGATAGACCTTTGTTTGTCACAAGCCAAGCGTCATCCTCCTCGGAACTGACGATAATCTCACTTTCCATGTCCAACGCTAATGGATCGAAGAAAATAAAAAGTAGTCACGCGCTCTTTGGATAACCATTGTCGTCAAGTTAATTATTCCAAGACCCCCCCCCCCTCCACCATTTCACGAACTGCTTAGCTTCGTTAACGCGTGCGTGTACGACAGTTTCTTTGAAAAAAATATCCCCAGCAGTGCGCAGCAGTTATTCCAAGAAGCCTTGTCCTTGCGACGCCTTTGTGAAAGCAACAAAACAAAAATCGTAGAAACCTTTTGTTGTTGTTGTCCACACCAATCTTCTTTTATTTGTTTTTTTCCTTTTTCTTTCATGCAAAACCCTCGTCTTAATCCAATCGTCGACGCCCCTTTCTCTGCAACACCATCACGCTCATGTAAATGAGCTCGCGCGAGTAATTATTCGGCCTCCTTGGTAACCGCGATGCAAGTCTTTCCATAGAAAGAGAAGGTCTCTCTCTCAATTCAAAACAACCCACGCTCCACAATCCTCAAGTCAACGCTTCTTCCTACTTTTTATCTGTGCTTAGATCTTGCTCCTGCTGCAAACACCCAACAATCCCAACGCAATCCAACAAAAAAACAATTCTTTCCACTATATATATATATTTTAACTGTTTTAATAATATTCTAACAAACCTGTGACGCACGAACGTCCATTATGCTATTCTTTTTAACAGCGCCTATTCTTGATCTTTCAATACGCCTACCTGTTCCTATAATGTTAGTTACACCTACACTAAACAATAGACCCTACTGTAGATTGGGTTGGATAACTCGCAAAAGGCAACAAGCGCTGAAATCCGGAGGACAAGCTTTGGTTCAGTTTGTTATTATTATTATTCAACTATTATTATCATTTTATAAATACAGTGAGTTAATTGATGAACTACCATCATTACTGTAGAAAGACCAAACTCGGGCGAGTACGGAAGCCAAGTAGACTCAAAATGAGGCCAACTTTGAAGCTGGAGAAGGAAGGAAGGGAAAAGTGGGAGAACATTACCATCCTTGTGTAGGCATTTCCTTATTCTGTCAAGACACTGGCTTTCTCTAGGGTTTTTGGCTTCCTTTCGGGATTTTGTATGGCGAGTGTGACAGGTAACTCAACGTGCAAGCTACTCTGCTGACTCTCCACCCATACCGGTTGGCTACACCTGTGTCGGACTTTTGCATATCACGCCAATTCCACAGCAGGGTGTTCAAAAAACCTCACGGGGTTTCAAGTGTTAATCAACTTCTAATGTCTTTGGAGGTTGATATCTTATTAAATATTTGCTTAGAATCATTATTAAACCTCTGAAAATTAAATATAAATTGAAATAAAAAAATTTAATAATTAAATCTAAATAAAGTCACCACAATATTGCCGGAAGTAATAATTACAATTATTGTAATATTGAAATCGTAAGATGAAGACTTCAGCAAAAAGAAAAAAAAATCAAAAAGAATTTGTAATTTGTAAATGAAAATGTCAGAGTTAATAAGAAAGACCGCTGGACTTGGCTATACAGAGGGTTGAGTACGTTACAACTCAACAATTTGCAAGCGTCATAAAGTCTATGAGAAACCCTACGGTGGTGTTCTATCTGGTGCCTAGGTATCGAACTATGGCTCTGCATCGCAGTTTCCATTCAATAAGAATTCGCCGCAGAGAATTTAGGTCGATCTGTTCCCACTCTCTTCACAGGCATTCCATAGACCGTCTACTTCCACTGCGCGTTTCAGCAGTCCAAAACTGCAATAATCCATGGGGGATGCGTCTAGAGATATCACGGGTATGTCTTCAAACGGAATTGAATGCATGCCCGTCTCCTGTTCCAATGTTCGCAAATGGGCGACCGTTGACTTGGACGTAGGACTCGCAGCTTTATCCTGATGCACCCATACCAGGTTTCGGTCCTGTCCATACAGCGTGGGAATCTCATGGCAAAGCAGTGGGTCCAAAGCGTTCCTCTGATAATAGAGAGAGTTTACTTTCACATTTTTACCGACCTTCCGTATACGCAATTTGCCATTGTAGCAGTATCCAGCTATGATCTTGAATCCTTTCGGAAAACTTTCTCTGCATTCCCTGTGCCATCTTTAGTAATTTTTTTGTGCCTGTAGTAAATTGCTCTAGGTTTGTTGCAGTCTGACAGGTAAACATATGCCTCGTCCAAGGTCACAACGAACTGCCATTTATCGCCCGACAGATATCGCTCATACATTTTTCGACAGTTGGTACATCGTTCTGCGGCTTGTGACGCTTAACCAGTCGGAGATTTTTGTGGATTATGTTGCGTACAGTTGACTGTGATACCCCTACCTTGTTTGCAACAGCCCTTGGAGTTTTTGGATTTTCTGCAGAAATGAGACGCTTGACTTTGGCTACAACCTCCGGTGTTCTGCTCGGAGTGAGTCGTTTTCTCGAGGGTCCAGGTTCGTCCAACATTGCTGGTATTGCGGTTTTTCTGATTTTATTTAGTATGTTACAGATTCCTGCCTTCGAAATGGTGAGACCTCTGAATTTACATTGTTTTATAATCATGGAATAGGACATTTGGCGTCGGAAACTGCATTTCTATACCTTCCCAATACCTATCGATTATTGACGCCATTCTTGCAGCTAGCGTTTGTACAAGATTCAGAATGATGAAGCGATGTCCCCTTTATAACTCCTCACGACCGCGTAGCCCTGTCAACCACGTGGCTTGAGAATTTGCATATGTAAGTCGTTTAGTCGTATCGTACTCAACTGTCCGTACATAAGATCTCAGAATTTTACGGATAAAGAATCGCGCGACTTTACTGCACTTTTTACATGATGGTATTTCATTATCACCTGCTGCTGGTAGTCCTATCGGTTAACATGACTGAATTCTCCTATCTATTGTTCCAACGAAGCGAGGGCATGTTCCGAGCTAACGTCAACAGTGCCTCAATGATACACAAAAAAGTAAGTGTGTTCATTCATGAATCGTTACTAAGAATGAGGTGATGAATAAGAACTTGCCATGAACAGTCACTGTTAGGCACATGGAATTGACAAGAAAAAGAGCACGTAAAGTTGATAGAAGATCACCAAAGCAGAATTTGAAAAAGTTGATCAGTTTTCGCGCAAAGGACGAACGGACGATCAACATAGAGAGCAAGCGTGCATTCTTACAAGAAGCTACAGAAAACTTTTTTTTAGCTTTTCTTTTATTATGTAGTATTTTCTTTTTAAAATTTAATATTAAACGCGCCACCACAACGTTACCTTTTCTTTAAATTATATTTTTTACTTTTTACTGCACTTTTAAGGTGAAAGTGTGTGCTTTAAAAGTTTTTATTTTATATTTTTTATTTTATTCTTTTTAATCTTTATTTAAAAAAAAAACTTTATATGAAAACTATAAAACAAAAAAACATTGGAAGTCTGCCCAGTCGGCTACGTCTGTATCTCAGGAAAGCGTTTACAATACAGGGTGTTTCAAAATGAATATCGGGGTTTTGAGGCTTCGTATTATTTATTACATTTAACTTACAGTTATAAATAATACATCAAATGACAGAGCAACTCAAACAGTTTTAATAATTTTTCTATCAAACAGGTTTGTTGGTACATCTGTGGCATAACTCAGTATGCGATTTATTAAACGTCGTTGTGCCCGAGCGCTGGATTGGCCGCAAGGGGCCGAATGACAGAGCTTGTTTCGTATGGTCTCCACGATCACCCGATCTGACGCCGTGCGATTTTTATCTTTGGGGTTCATAAAGGATAATGTCTATATGCTTCCGCTACCAGCTGACCTACCCGACTTAAGAAAAGGATTGAAGCAGTTGTTGCAACAATTACTCCAGACACACAGATCCAAGTTTGGGAAGAACTCGCCTATCGTCTCGATGTGTGCCGTTTGACGAACGGTGTTCACATTGAACACTTGTAGGAAAAACAGTGTTGAGTTGCTCTTTCATTTGATGTATTATTTATAACTAAGTTAAACATAATACATATTACGAAGCCTCAAAAACACCGATATTCATTTTGAAACACCCTGTACATTACGCTGGATAATCATAAACAATCCTCTCCACAAAGACAATCAACAACTTTGCTAGCATTTACGATCAAATTAACAAAAATAACATACAACAATTAACAACGAAATCAATAAACAATATAGGCGGTCGTTACATCATGATTGCACTGTAGTATACACATTAAATACTTACGAATAAATGAAAGACTAGTGAACCTCACGACTAAAATATGCATTGTCATCGATAAGACGCGGTTGGGGAAAGTTGCAGAGCTCTAGATAGTCAGGAAGTGGGCAAAATATTGATTACAAAATTTGCGCACAAACGCACGAGTAAAGTTCAATAAAAGTGTTTAATAAAAAGATAAACAATTTTATTTTAAACTTCTACGGACATCAAAATATTGTATCCTCTCTTATTTGAAAATATTTTTCTCCACGTCAAGTTCTTCACGACAAAACTGATCAAAATCTTGTTGAATTCTATTAAGAAAATGTTGCGCGTTAACTTCTGCAATTCCAAACGCATGGAAATAGCACATCGCACCTGACTGCTCGTGTTTACAAACTGTTTTTAAAGTAAACTTTTTTTTTTGGAATCCTAGTGAATTGCGTAATACACGAGTGGGGAGGGGGAGGGGGCTTGAAAGAGAGAGGCCTTTCACCCTTGATTTTAATGATGTTATTCTAAAGCGAGAGTTGTTGTTCAATTGTTGCACGCATTATACAATTATAGAGAACCAACGCGTTTTAACACCATCTGCAGGGTAAAAGCGTATGCCTTCGTCCATCTCAACTCAAAAAAAAAATATTTTCACCAAGTCGACTTAAAAATTATGGTAGAAGATACGTTGAAATTTTGCAATAAAAAATATTATCCTTGTGTACGCATATACGTGTGACCAAATTTCGTGCAGCCAACTCCTCCGAAACGGCAAATTAAATTAAGCAACACCTAGAGGTTTCCTTAAACTGTGCCAGGGCAGGTTCTATAATTTCCATTAATGAAGATTGGTGAAGCTTTTTAAGCCTATTATTTTTTCCCCTAAAACTGAAGAAAATGATATTAGCATTCATGTCAGCGTTTAAAATCGCAATGTACGGACTGCTCTCTCATTGAGACGAAAAAATTTTTATGAATATATTGGTATGCTCTGATGAGCCATTTAATCGAAATATGAGACAGAAATTGGACCTGCCAATATCCAAGAAGTATTCATTCTATGCCATAGTGGGAAGCCTGTATGTATGTCCCATTTCAATTTATTTGTTATTATTATTATTATTATTATTATTAAAACTGCTTATCAATGCTGTACTGCACGTATAATACCGGTACTCCAACAATATTTATTTATTTATTTAAATTAAATTACAAAATACCTGTGTGGCCACAAGGCTGAAGTTAGGTCCCCAACTGGTATACCAATATCACCTGTCGAATTATAGATTCCACTGCTCCCCCTGCTACAAAACCCCCAAAGTGAAAACTCAAAGAAGGACATAACCCGCAAATGAAGCCTGAATTTTTATACAGTTTTTTTTTATCGAATTATCCGAAAACTTACTGGGTTTTTTTTTTTTATCTTAAATGGCGGGGAAAGTATTTAAAAAGTTGTTTTCTGCTAGGATTAATTTACTGGTTAATTGCTTTTATTACAGGAATTATTCGTACATTTGGGATTCGCTAAATTATTCTTAGAAAAAAATATTTTAAAAAGAACCCCCTCCCCCCAAAATAAGATAAAAAAAACTTCACTAAATTTCTAATTTTTTTAATTTTTCAAATAACTCGATAAAAATTACTTAAACTTTTTTTTAAAGAATAGAAGCATCAATTTTTATATTTTTAAATAATTTTAGATCATTCTTATGAACCATGAAGTCATGTCCTTCTTTGTGCTTTTACTCTGGAGGTTTTGTCATAAGCAGACGCAATTGAAGAATAGTCTAATATACTCATCGTCAGAAGAAAAAATTGCACCCATAGAAAAGCTATAGGATGCTATGGGACGGTCTGTTAAGACAACTGCTGGCACAAGATCTGCAAGAGCTACAAAGCAAAGTTCAATTTGCATGGGATGAGCTAAGTGAAAATACGTTAAGAAGTTGCTTGGCAAAATACATTAAAAACAAGAAATTAAGCCTCCCGAGGAAGGTATACGAAAGTAGCCGAAGTTTTGAGTTTATCAATTTTTACCCTTTCATCAGCACTTTTTAACCCCCAATTTTTTCTTTTATCAAAAAATTTATTTTCTCGAACTTAGGGTTCTTTTATATTTTCTAAATACTATCTTCTTTCCTTTCTCATCATTTTCCATATTGTCATATATTGCCAAAGTTCTACACACCGAGTGACTGCCACACCCGCAAATCCGACCCCACTGGAACAACTGGGCCTAAGCTTCATAATAATGTAGATCTTGCCTACAGAATCTGGATGCTGTATTTCACGCGTGTGCATACCTAAATACCACAGAGATCAGCTGGTCCCCTCTAACTCCCAACCCCCGTATTTCCGACCCCAGTAGGGGTCAATCAAAAACTAAATAGTTAAGGTACTCACTCATACCCATAGCAAGCTATATTCCGAATTTCAATCTTCTACCTCAAATAATGTAGAAATTATGAAGGGGACGGACGGACGGGCATTGTGAAACCAATAAGTAGCTCCATTCTTCCGCTACTTAATAATAGCGGCCCAACATCCTATTGAGAGTTGGAATGATTTAGATATTTTGACCAATAAATTTTGTCATACCCACCCACACTCATAGTTAAATCATTTGTTGTTGTTGGTGCGTACTAACTTCCTTTCAAAATCTTTTTAATCTGACGACGAGTATATAATAAGAGGACTGTTCAATTGAAACACGTCTGCACTGCGCAATCGCGAAGGTATCGCCTAGATAAGGGAAATCCGTTATTCCTAAGCATTGTTTAAGCACTAGTGAGCGCAGGGCCGTATGGGGGGGTGTGCTGAAGTGCTGCAGTCCTCCCCCCCCCCGTAATTGGCCACCATGGGGACCCCCTACCGAAAAAAATTACGGCCCTGAGTGAGTGAGGCGTCTGTCCCACATATTAGCTGTTTGCTTCTCTCTAAGAGTTGGGATTAAGTTGGATGCTGGGGTTCATTGTAGGCAATCTGTCCAAAGTAAAATTCATGCTGTTATTCAATTTTTGGCCACTATAGGGCGTCAACCAATGGAACCTGGTGTCACCATCGATGCTGATCTACATGCAGACACATTATAACGTTTACATGCCAGCATCAGGAATAAACGTCACAGGAAACTCACAAGCGGCGTTATCCTTCTGCATGATAATGCCCACCCTTCAAGATATGCTCGCTCGTAATACATTGGGAAGTCTTAGACATCCACTTTTACAGTCCCGGCTTGTCCCCGTGCGATTTCTATATCTTTGGCCCTCTAAAATAATTCCTAAAGGGCGGCAGTTTAATTCCGCCGCTGATATACATGTACAGTTTGCTGTTATGCAATGGTCCCGGCAACAGCCGCAGGAATTTTACCAGATGGGAAGCTATAGATTAACGCACCAATGGTACTCATGGCACTCAAGGAAACTTCTTTTAAATTCTTTGAATTAAAATTGTGTCCCCAGCATCTAAACGTATTTCTATTGAACAGTTCTCGTAGCTTCATCATTTGTTTGCGATATCTACATCTATTGGCCACGTCAAAATGTTCGTTTAAGGCTGAAACCGATTCAAAATCACAGCCACAATCGACATTGGCAAATACGTCCAAGACGTGAGATATCATTCAACAATATGGAAATGTCTAGAAAGCGCTGCTCTTTGCATGAAAAAAAAATTTGAGGATTTGAAAACCGAGGATATTTTTACGAATGCCACGTGTATATCACTTTCTTTACTTTTTCTGCAACAATCCTGATGAACAATCCTGTCCGTTAATTTCTTAAAGATATTATTTTTTAATTAAAAAGATGGGGATTAATAATAAGATGGGTTGTTTTCCGTCAAATCTTGACGGGATCCATCTAGTTTGATTTTATTTATTTCAACTGTTACATTCGGATAAGATTATTCTTCTTATTACTACCGTTATTCTTCTTGTTACATTCGTTATAATTTATTAGTATTGCAACTGTTGCAACTTTCCGTGGAATATGGCGGCACGTCCGTGACCTTCACCCGTTTCCCTCTTTAACCCCTTCCTTCCACCGAAAACAGGTGTTCGACCCGAAAGAGCGCGCCGTTTGCCGCCAATTTCCACGAACGGAGGAGGAAGAGCGACGGCGGCCCAATAACCGCCGCAACAGCTGGAGTGCGTCCGTCCAAAACTATAATAAGCCTTCCCCCCCCCTCTTCTTATTCACACGTCCACTTAATAAACAAATTCTTATTAACCACGGGGATCCACGATTCATTTGTATTTTTTTTCTTTCATATTCGTCGTCTGTGAGTCTACGCCCACAAACTTTTGCATAACGATTACCACACCGCATCAATATAACTCAAATTGTTTTTATCTGTTCTCATCACCACCACCATCATCATCATCATCATCATTGCTTTTGGGTTTGTTGTTGAATAATAGCCTCGGCTTATGGGGAAAACACGCGCGCAACAGAAGCGGCTCGATTCATTATGCAACACTCGCACATATATCTCGCCGCCAATGAAGATGCGTCACCTTACACATCTCGCAACAGAAAATAAAAAAACAACGAACTGACTAATAATAAACTCACCAGTTGTGAGGAACTCCCCCCTTCCCCATCCCCCATCATGAGTTCAAAATTTTTTTAACGGCCCACTTCTTCATAGAATCAAAAGACGCACGTACGGCTATTTGATGTCCAATTGTCAACCACACATTGATCGCGTGAATAATTCATCATCAAGACACTTTTTTAACACAAGAACAACAAACAACAATACGAGAAGCACGCGCCGCGCTAGTCTCAAAATAGAGACCACGCCAAAGCGACGCCCCGTCCACGTCACCTCGTGACGTCACGGCTTCTTGTGTTTTTATTGAGCGACGACCGGTGAGAACGTGAAGGAAAGTTGGCGAATGTGACCCCAAATTCCATTCCCACGTTCCCTTGGGGCTGACGACAATTCCACGACTCGACCCCAGAGCATCATCATCGTTCTCATTCTCCCATCGCACAAGCTTCCGGAATCTCACTATCTCTCTCTCTTTCCTTCTTTCTTTCTCTCTTAATAGGAACCTCCGTCGATAGATATACTGCTAATAGGGGGTGTTCCTAGCAAACAGTGGAGAATGCAAAGGGGAGTAAAGGGGTTTCTGTTTACACATCCCCGCAGCGGCAAAGTAAACATTTTCAGAGTTCAGCAATCGAAACTCGCCCGGCCATCCCTCTCGCTCATTCCTCACATTCCATTTCACTTCTGCCATTACGTATGCCTGACAACAATTCCCTTCGGAGCTTTAATAGACGAGCAGTTAAAACTCTAGATTACTAAAGAACGCCAAACATGTCGTCTGCTACTCAATCCGCCATTTTTGGCCCAGTGGGCACTATCATTTCAGTTACGTTAGCTCTAAATTTCAGCTGAAATACAAATTAACGTCAGGAAATATAATTGACAATCAATAAATTTTATCAACTATTATTTTTCCTTTAAATTTTGATATAATTAAAATTTTCATTTTAAATCACGCAACAGGAGCAGTCCACGAAACGCTACTGTCGAATTCCAAAAAGGGGTTCACTCACCTTACCCACACGCGTCCATTACTATTCAGACGAGAAGAGAAAAGAAAAAAAGAAAAGAAAAGAACGAGCGCGGGGTCTTCATCTTTTAAAGAACGCGGACTGGGTCTAATTTTAGCCCCGACCCGTAGAAACGTCCCGAGCAAAAACTACTACACGCTCACGTAACACCCCCGTCATACCACGCCTCAATCTGGCCATGAACCGAGGCGGGTTCGATCGCGGGCGAAAAATCTGGCCTGCAAACAAACACCACCTGTATGCTGCAACACTCGATCGTAATTGAATCGGGGGAAAAAAGCGGTCAGTGTCAAGGGCGGACACTCAGAATGGGTTCATCATCATCAAAGCCTCGTGTAAATCTACCTCTCTCTGTCTCTCGCGTTCTATTTAGGAACAGAGAGTAAGGGGATGTGCAAGAGTAACGGGGGGGGGGGGTCGCCGCCTTGTCGTTCCCGGGAGACAAACCAAAACCATCGGCCACTGCCATTGCGTGCGCTACAGACGACGCCAAATTAAAAACAAAAAATGCACCAGGAGGATTATGAATAATAATAATAACTACAGGCCACGCGCTTACATAAAAACAAAATTTGCGTGCGCACACTCTCATCGCCGACGCATTTTCATTTTGTGCAACCGAGAGCCGAACCTATGACCTAGCAACACTTAACCACTTAGATCTCCTTTAAAGCCCTTTCATCTTTCTTCTTTTATTTAAATTTTGACTTTGCACATGGGAGTCGCATAAACAAGCCTCAAGTTGCCTAGAGCAAAGAAAAGGTCCTAAGACGCCCACCCTCGAGAGACAGAGTGGAGGCAAACGGGCCGTTCTCTTTCTCGCCACCAGGGGGAGTGTCGGCAACGCTTTTATCGATCCCCCTCAAACCGACAACAACACCACTCTTTCTCTGTGCGTTTGTTTCTGCTCATCTCTGTATATGCTGCGCGCGTGCCTTTGTGTGTGTATATATCGGTAGGTCTCTGACAATTTATTTTTGGACCAGATAACAGAAACTGCCTCCTTCCATTTGACGATGCTACCGTACACAACCAAGAGGTGAGAGGTCTCGACAACACTTTTTTTGTCGAGGGTCGGAATCGAGTGCCGTTCCATTGTCTTTCGAGAGGGTGAACGGGTTTGTTCCAAATTCCTCCGCCGACGCTTCGTTCCACAGACACTCACCTTGCGGTGAAACAAGAACGCGTTGCTTTGAGACGACCCATAAAGAAGCCAACAGAATTCAACGTTAAGTCAACGGCCCCTCTCACAAAATGCAGGAAACTTAGGCGAATTCGAGTCTTTCCAAGCTCAAAAGACACCAAGTGGCCCCGTAGCGTAGTCAGAAATTCCTCTAATCCTTTCAATAGCAATTTTATATTTTCAAGATTGCATTTCCAGATTGCTAAGCTTCTACTTGATTATGTGTATTTTCAAGATTTATATGATATCTTGTGGAAATAGCAATGTCCTAGTGGTGTAGAAGTCAACTCACATTCATAAAAATACTTATTGAAAAAATGACATACAAAATGTAAAAACAGAATAAAAAGAAAATCAGAATAACTAGACTACATCGATTTTAATACACAGATCATACAAATAGATCATGTATGATTTTGTGTGAAGGAATTTATCGCCTGAATTTTGATTCCCTATTACTAGGTTCGTAATCTGCATCGGTTTCCTCATCATCTGAATTAGAAACAAAATCCGGCACAGATTCCTCCTCATTTTCACCTAAAAACTCCATCAGTGTAAAAACCATCGTTCCTGAAAGAACATAAAAAACGATCGCTTTTGAAAATGCCACTGAGAAGTGACATCCCTCGAGTGTTGGAAGATACAAAGCTGTATTTGGTGCAGTACCGCTAAGCGCCGTCAGAGCGTCGAAAGCAACATGGCGCAACCTGTCAGAAAATTGGAGGTGCGAGCCGTGATAAAGTTCTTGCGGTTGAAGAGGAACAACGCCTTCGTCCATAGTGATAAGCCGCTCGAAAAAAAATCGTCCGGGTCAGCCTTTAACAGGTTCAAAAGCTCGGATCACATTACAATACGTTCATTAGACGTCACAGCATAAATGTCTAAAATCGGGTCCATCATTTTGACTTGTCCTGTATAACCCCGTGCTTCTGAAAGGGCTAAAGGGGGGAGGGGGATAAGGGGAGTATTTAAGAGAGTAGGCAAAGTCTTTCCAATCCTTTTTGGGCTTGCACCCCTAGGAAGGCTTTAAATAAAATATCACGCTCCCTACAAAATTTGGTTAACCACAAAAGGATAACGACATCATACACAGTTCTTTTACTGCAATTTTCGAATCCTGAAAGGGCGCTATAGCCCGTTGGTTGCGCCCCTGAAGTGGCAAGTTTTCATTTGGCATACAGGGGGTCGAGTACATTACAACTAAACGATTTGCAAGGGTGATGTTCTATCTGGCGCCCACGGTGTCGAACTATGACTCTGCAACGCAGTTTCCATTCAATAAGACTTGGCCGCAGAGAATTAAGTTCGATCTGTGCCCACCCCTCTTCACAGGCTTTCCATAGACCGTCCAATGTTCGGGGTCATGTACATCTCATTCCAAAAGCGTTTTCACTTTGGTGAATAATGTTCAGCCGATTTGCAAAATATTAAACCAGTGAAATTAATCAGTTCAAGCAAGAAGTCGAGTTCGAATTGCATTAATTTTATTGGTATAAAGCCGATTAGTTTTAGTAGCTTGATGTATTGCAAGGACACCGAATATCATTTCACCTATGTGAAATGGCTTTTAGAATGAGGTGGTACTTCCAAGAGCGCGTTTCAGCAGTCCAAAGCCGCAATAATCCATGGGGGATGCGTCTGGAGATTTCACGGGTATGTCTTCAATCGGAATTGAATGTATGCCCGTCTCCTGTTCCAGTGTTCGCAAATGGGCGACCGTTGACTTGGACGTATGACTCGCACCTTTATCCTTATGCACCCAGGCAAGATTTCGAACGCTTAACCAGTCGAGATTTTTGTAGATTATATTGTGTACCGTCGACTGTGATACCCCTACCTTATTTCCGACAGCCCTTTGAGTTTTGTCATTTCTGCAGAAATGAGACGCTTGACTTTGGCTACAACCTCCGGTGTTCTGCTTGGAGTGGGTCATTGTCTCGAGGGTCCAGGTTCGTCCAACGTTGTTAGTATTGCGATTTTTCTGTTTTTATTTAGTATGTTACAGAGTACTGTCTTCGAAATAGTGAGATCCCTGGATTTGCATTTTTTAATCATGGAATAGGACCACTTGGCGTCGGAAAGTGCATTTATATATCCTTTCCAATATCTGTCGATTTTTGGAGGTATTCTCGCAGCTAGTATTTGTACAACGATTAAGAATGATGAAGCGATGTCCCCTTTATAACTCCTCACGACCGCGTAGCCCTGTCAACCACGTGCTGGAGAATTTGCATATGTTTGGTTTGTTGTAACGTACTCAACTCTCTGTACGTCTTAAGCGCTAGTACTGCTGGACTTCGTCAAGACATGGACGCCTTACCCGAGCTCCCTTGTAATCTACGAGCGATTTATCAGAGCTACCCAAAAGGGGGGGGGGGGTGAGCATTGGCTTTTGGGCTAAGGGTGTTAGCATTTCCGAAACTAACTGCTCACTCAAATGTTCATTTTTTTTTTTTCGATTTTGGAACTAAGATCTGTTTAATGGTCTGTTTCAAATGTTTAATGCGGACGTTTTAAATATTCAAAGCTTTGATCAGCGATGTTAAAAACATCATTATTGAATTTGCGAAGTCAGTCGTTCTGTGAACAATTTTTTTTAATTTTTTTGATTTTGACTTTAGATTCGAATGGAGCATCAAAAAGTAAGTAAAAGTTTAAATAGGCACGCATATCCTATCTATTCGGGAACATAGTCAAAATTTAGTCAATCAAAAAGTATTTAACACGAATCCATCTAATGCCTATTCCGGTCAATGGAATGACATTTCCGGATCATCTGATGCAAAATCGTGGCGGAAATGTCATTTCATTGAACGGAATAAACTAGGCATTAGAAATACCATTTGACTGATCAATACGTGGTATTGGAGAACAATACTTAGCCTTGAAAATCTCTAGTAGTACCTTAACGGTGTCATTAGAAGCCATTTCGATCATGATTGTAGATATTAATTAGTCCATCTCTTCATTCATGATAGGCCGTTTCGAGTTGTTTCATGTATTACATGCCAAATCTTAGCACTGAAAATTTCTCAGGCGGTTATCATAGTGACACGTGCTATCATAGTGACACGTGCTATTATACCTATTTCGACCATCTTGGAAATGGTTCGTGCGATGATCCAAATTGATCGATTGGCGAAAAAAGATTTTGAAAATTTTCATACGCTTCGAGAAAATTGAGTTACAGACAAACAAACAAATTCCCACAGAATAGCATAACTAAACCATTAAGGAATGGCATAACCAAGTATCGAAAGGCACAAACTATTTGAAACTTATTAACAAAATTTTTGTACCGTTTTTGAAAACATTAGAACAGGTTCCACTGAATCAAATTCGATCCTTCTTCTAACTTATTAATTACTCTTATATTTTCGTCCATTACAGCTCGTTATAAGTCGTTTGATATATTACATGCCCTATCTTAGCACTGAAACTTTTCCAATGATACCAGAATGGTATGAGGGTTATTCGTAAAGTAAGATCCGTTTTGCAATAAAAACAAAACTATTATATATATATTTTCAAATTTTTTTTACCACATTCTATGTATCTTTAACTATTTTTCCACATAGTTTCCATGTTTATTTAAGCACTTGTCATAGCGCTCAATGTACTTCCGCATGATCACTTCATAGAAGCTGCCGCCGGTAAAGAAAATCACGCAGTTTTCACTTGTTCATCGTCGCTGAAATGCAGGCTGCCGATGATCTCCTTTAGCTCTCAGAACAGGTGGTAACCACTGGACGCGAGGTCCGGATTGTAAAACGGGTGATCAAGTTGATCTTTTGTTTGGGAGCAACTTGACCACCCGCTTTACAGTCCGGACCTCGCGTCTAGAGGCTACCACCACCTGTTCCAGAATCTAAAGGAGATTATCGGCAGCCTGCATTTCAGCAACGATGAATAAGTGAAAACTGCGTGACTTTCTTCACCGGCAGCAGCTTCTATGAAGTGATCATACGGAAGAACATTGAGCGCTATGACAAGTGCTTAAATAAACTTGGAAACTATGTGGAAAAATAGTTAAAGGTACACAGAATCTGGTAAAGAAAAAAATTTGAAAAAATATATAGTAGTTTTGTTTTTATTGCAAAACGGACCTTCACGAATAACCCTCGTATCTTTAGAACAGGTACCACTGAATCAATTTCGATAATATTTATTGATTGGCGGTAGTTATATTCGTTCATGTTTTGTCGATACGAGTCGTCTGATATATTGCTTACTATATTGAAAATTTATAGGTGGGGTATCATAATGGCATTTTTAGAGCATGTGCCATTCTACAGATTTCGAGCCGCGCACGAACCATATTTATCGATTGGTGAAAAAAGTTTTTGAAACCTTTTATACGCTTCGAGAAGTTCGAGATAGACAGACAGACAGATACGTTCCCCCAGTAATAGCATAAAGCACCTTTCGTTACTTAATAATATGCAAAATTCAAAAACCAGAAGTTCAAGTTAATGCGGACAGTTTCATTTTCTGAGAATTGCTGTGAAAGAGCTACCTTATTTGTCAATTCAGTTGAGCAAAGTTTTGATGAATAATCCAAATGCCTCCTCCTTCCGCAGGAAAGACATTAAACAATTGCCATAACTTCTGCTGAAGGAAAATCTCTTCGACAAATTGCTGCATTCCTGCTGAAGAGGGGGAGGGGAGCAATTACTCAAGAGTTGGCCAGGAAAGATGTCTAATGCCCTAAATAAAACTTCAGGATCCAAGCCAAAGCTCAAAGAACATGGCTATCGTCTCATCCGTTCTTTCTCAGAATCAGATCTCAGTACGGGATGGCAGTCCGTTTTAAAACCTCACTGCCTTGGCGATCATAAGTCTTGATTAAATCAATATGAAAACTTATGTGGATAATGATAATTGAAACAAAAATAAGAAAAATACTCTTTTACCACAACAAAATGGTATGCAAAGGAAGTTTGTGAAAAGTATCAGATTTATTTTGTTGTGGTAAAAGAGTATTTTCCTTTTTTTTTGTTTCCATAAGTCTTGAGACCTATCATCAAACAGAAAAATAAGAAAAAGGAAAAATGGGTTACCCTTGTAATCAAATGAAATCACCTAATCGATGGGTTGAGGTGACCCAAGGCTCCGTCACGCAATGTTGCACACCGAACACCTTCGCAGACGACGTAAACCACTCGTCTCCGCACAACAAACAATTTCCAAAAATCAAGCTTGTAATAGAGAATGGGTTAGGGTTTAACGGTGGCGTAGCTAGAGATTAGGCCGCCCGGGTCGGTCCTTCAATTTGGCACCCTCATCCTCTCGACCGTTAAACAAAATAATAAACATCAAATTTACTAAAACAAAATTAATTTTTTTTCCAATGCATTAGGCCATTGGTCCCCTAACATTTTCGATTAGCGAACCCCTTTCACAAAAATCTGAGTCGCGCGAACTTCCATGACCTTGACTTATAGACATACTATTGGCAATTATTTCCTCTTTAATTCTTTTGTATCCTATTGGTTCATGTATTTGCATAATTTGTACCACTATTCTGTATATAAAGGCTGGCATGCCTCTTGCTGTATATATCCTTGACAAAGCTGGGAATAAATGGCGTTGGAAGTCCTGATGTCCCTTTGTTATACTGTAAGGCCACCACCTGTTTAATAATATATAATATTTGAAGTTCAGGTATAAGTAACACATATTTCAACTTTACAGAAGCTTCTTTTAAAATCTACTCCACAATACGCAATCATAAACAAGTTAAAATTTAGTTGTAATTGCAAAAACAAAAAATTCGCTATGATCTCAAAAGTTACGTAAGGGCGAATCATTACTTGATTCGGCTAACTTCTGCCTTCTAAACAAAAAACGTAGCAGTTTACCCCAACAGCGCATGCGCCCTCTGCAAGAGCTAAGTTGTGTGAGTTTACACATGAAATCTATTCAATTGGCCGGAATGTTACAAAGAGATAGCCAAAACTCCAACTCGTGTTAGTCGATTTAACTAACATTAGCCACCTAAAGTTAAAGGTGCCGCTCCTGAGGGGTCACTGGCTCCTCCGCACACGGCATTCAACAAGCATAAAAATTAGAAAGATAGATGGACATGGACCAATGGACAGATCGATCAAAGAAGAAATCGTCGCCATCATCTTCATTCATTTTTAAAACAAAAAGGAAAAAAAAGAAGTCATCATGTCTCGCCACCCCTCTCTTTGGTCGGAGGATCATCCGAGTGGGCGTCAAGGGCGAATCTAACAACAAAACCAACGGTCGAGCACAAGGACACTTAAATACACACACAGTCATCCATTTCCATTCATTAAAGAAGAGGACATTTTCCATTCTCTTCTTGTGTGCTGCTGCAATTAACGCATCAAGGGCGTTGGAAGCTTCCCTTCCTTTGGTCCGTCACCCACGCAAACACACACAAACACACACCCACACAAGAGACCTTCAAATTCAAGGTGATCAAAAGAGGTGAGACGGAACGAAACCACTTGAGAGGAAAACGGAGCCCAGGAGCGAAAAATTACACTCAGTCGCTCATTGGATGAGCCGACTCGAGCTGCTGCCCCCCCCCCCCCCTCCGCCACAACAAGCGCATAACTCACGTGACCTTCAAAAAGCGGAACACAACCGTCGATCTCCTCCTCTCCTGTCACCTCATATGCAAAAGCGAATTCCGTCCAACGAACTCGGGTGTCCAACCCGAGACCTAGTTGATCCAAGACACTTCGACGCCTCCGTCGAGCCGGCGCAGTCGCTTTCGTTTTTATGCGCGCGTAATGAAGAAACCTCAATGGTGTGGAGGTCGGTCAAGTGGAGGGTGGGCTGCAAAAATAAAGCGAATTCACTCGACCGTCGCCGTCGACCATAAATAACACGCTTGCACCGCACAGTTCTCTCCAGGTGCGTGCGCCTCTCTCTCTCTCTCTCTCTCTCCCATGGGCTCATCGCCTTAACGCACAAAAGTCCGTACGCCACCCGACTTCAATAGAACTCAGAGTTTTAAAAAATCCATATAAAAAGGTTTTTTTTTTTAAAAAAAAGACAACCAACTCTTCGCACAGAATGGTTTCTGAAACGGTGAGTGACGACGAGGAATGTAAACGACGCCACGAGCAGGTGCGCACGCGCCGTCCACAATTCCCTTCAAGAATAGCTCCTCCTTCGAATAGCTCATTTTAAGAATTCGGAGAAACGCTGCTCTGCAGGGGAGCCACGAGACAACACCCCACCCCTTACTCTTTTTTAGAAAAAAAAATACACTCAAAAATACAAGAAACTCGTACGTCCAGTTCACAGTCAGCCGTCGGCCTTTGCGCGGATTCTATTTCAAAAATCCTTCAATTCTAATCACCTAGGGACCCTGTCTGTAGGTCAATCCACGGCCCTCGGATTCCTTTTTTCTTGAAAGTCGGGCTTCTCTACACAGCACTCGTGCATTTCACTCTACAGACCTAGAGACGTTCATTAATGTCAACACCCGTTAATCATCACGTACGTACATACAAATCTGTCAGACGTACAATAATGTTGTATTCAGACGCAGAAATCTTAAAAAGAACAAAAAAGACAAGCCTCCGTCACAGAGCCAACTAACACACACTCCTTTAGGTTAGGAGTCAGCAAATTAGAATAATTTTTGATACGAAAGTTGGTCCTAGCCTGATCACCAGCCCTTATTAGCCCAAAGGATATGTGGATAGAGTGTCTAAACGATCCGCTATAAGTTCGATCCTATGCTGAGTTCATTTAGAATTGCTTGAAAGGAGTCCTCCGAAGACCCACTTTTAATTCATTCTTGCGCAGTACCGCCCTTATTAAGCAAATGATTAGTGCGTAGTCGAGTTGGATGGATTTCAAGGAGCACAGAGCAAGAAACCACACTTTCATGAGCCTCATTCGCCTCAATCACTCTTCTTAAGTGAACACAAAAAATAAATTTCACAGTCCAATATTAAAAGTATAGACTGAAGTAACTGAATCAAATACAAAAATATTATTGTCATAAGTATCTCTTTTAAAATTTAATCCATTCTATACATGCATTGAATTTTATTCTACAGTTACCGCTCTAAAAATATGTTACGCGGCTCCTC
The DNA here is from genome assembly GCA_023313115.1 of Rhysida immarginata. NCBI lineage: Eukaryota > Metazoa > Arthropoda > Chilopoda > Scolopendromorpha > Scolopendridae > Rhysida > Rhysida immarginata. Next base: position 279,264 of record JAHWFO010012650.1, read on the forward strand.
ATCTGAAAATGTAAACACTTTTAACTACTTCTCATTTCAGAATAACAGTTTTAAATCGATATGAATTAAATAAAAACATTTTAATAAATTAAAAGCTAATTCCACCTCTGTATCAGAATTTTTTTTTCTGTTGTGGGGGAGGCTTAAAAACCAACTCCAAAATGGTTCATCACAGCTAAACAATTTCTTTACAAAAAAGTGAAATTTTTTTTCTCATTTGATTGTTCTCCCCCCTCAACTTCTCGAATATGTCATTTGGTTGTGCCTATGTGTTATGCAACCAAATGTTCAACCCTTCATCGGAAGACTTTTCTTCATCACCACTTTCATCAAAATTCACTTTCTCAGTATATAAAAATCTTTCTAAATGCGCTATCCAATAACTAGCGTAGTTCCTCACGACCCTCTTAGTCTTTGTTGTCAAGAATAAAATCTCTTATAAGACTTGGTTAGCGTATCGTTCGAAGTAACAATAGAAATTTAAGACACATCAAGTTTCAATTTCCATTTTTACCAATTTCGGCGTAAATGGGTAAACAAAATAAAACGCCCCAATTATCGTTTTATGAAGCGGCCCCTGAAGCGAGAGGATAGGTTACCCAGCACTACTGTCCTGTAGACTTTTGCAACACCCTGTACAAACTTTCAGGATTATGTTCCTGGGACCAAGACAAGCAAAAAAATGTCCTATGAACATGGCATCAAAAACTCTTCTTTCTAGAGTTGTAACGATTTGATGGTGTTCTGTAGTAGAAGAGTTATAACAATTCAAGAACCGAAGCCATTTTGAGCCTTTTGCCTTTGACAACAACAGTATTGTCTTGTTATACGTAGAAAAATAAATCACACAGGTTGCAACTTCTATACGATTTAACGTTAATTTCCTCTACTGCAGGCACCTTCAAACCGTTAAAACTCTAGAAAGAAGAGTTTTCGACTCCATCTTCATATCACGTTTTTCTGCTTGTTTTGCTCCCTGAAACATACTGAAAGTTTGTACAGACCATTCAGAAACACCCGAGAGGATGTTCAGGTAAATTTTCAGTTCCGTTGGCACGATTCGGTTGAAATTTTACATCTAATTCTCCTCTGCAATTCTAAAGGGCTGCACAAAATTTCAACCATTTATATCCATTTAGAAAGCTAACTTATATGAAAAATGTTAAGTGGGTGTTCTGTAAAGCACCCTTTCTGGCCGTGCCATTCGGCCGAAGGCCTGTACTGAATTTTATTTGTTGACCTTTATTTAAAGTCCTAGTTTATATGAAGAAAACCGTGTATGTATTTAGGCAAACTCATAAAAGTAAGGACCACATATCAAATTTCATCAAGCGTTTTTGTATTATGTTCACACACATTTTTTCATTTTTCAGAAAAAAAAATTAATCTCTTAAAAGGCTAAACTATAATAGTCATAAAAAATACGTCAAGGCATAGTTAAGGTACCGTCTGGTAAGTATGTATATGTATTCGTTTCTTATAGTTCTGCTATTTGCCGTTTCGGTGGACTTCGCTGCATAATTGGTTACATACATACATCCGAACAGACGGAAATTTTTTTTCTTTCAAAATTTCAGCATATCTTCTCGAATCATGAGTTTTTAATTCGACTTCGGAGAAAAAAAAATTCCGAGTTGGGGAAAGGTTTTTTTATAGGCCACCTTTGGTCGACCAGTAACAATAAATAACAATAAACCAACTCACGTGTCATAACGAAATCGTAAACGGGACGACTGATAAGGCTACTGGGAGGTCTTCTCATATCTCCATTTCGTTAGAAAAAGTGCCATTAAGTCTTTCGTCAATGCAAAAATTATCAACAGCTCCTTAACAACGCAGGGAATAAACAGGTGGTAGCGAAACGAACGAACTCGACCCACTTTACGTGGTGAAAATTAATTTTTATTTTATCTTTATTTCTCTCTCTCACACACCCCCTCCCCCGCGCACACATACACAACACACACAGTAAGAGAGGTCAGTTCAGTTTTATGAGTAATTTCATTAAACTTGTGGCTTATTATGTCGGCAATTTATGTTTCCATTTTGACTTGCCCCGTCTCGTCGTGGGTCACGCCATCCCAGTTGTTCACTCTAAGCCAATCAATAGCATGAGATACAGAAAGAGAGAGAGAGAGAGAGAGAGAGAGAGAGAGAGAGAGAGAGAGAGAGAGAGAGAGAGCTGTTAAGTGCTTGGTCGTCGTTTGTCTCTTTCTTTGCCAATGGATTATTGCTCAATGCTCACCGGAAGTGATTCAGTTGGCAGTCGCCGATTAAGCTGTAAACGATGCAGCGACTCGTGTGAACGCCAAATAGCAATGGCCGACGAGGAAAAAACCTTCACAACTACTTCCCGAGACATTCAAAACTCAAAAAAAGAAAAATCAGCCGCGGATGAGCTCATCGACAAAATAAAAAGTCCTCATCGAAATCATCACCACCACCACCACCCAGACAACTTTAAAAAAATAATAATAAAAAAGAAAAACCCACCATGCGTGGTACTTCACCTTTAATAAACGGCAACCTACAAACCGAGTTGGCACCCCCGCCCCCTCCCAGTCAAATGCCCAAGAGAGAAACACAGTCTTACCAGATTTCAAAATCTGGATTTTAACTAGACACTTCTAAAAAAAATTACCAAAATTTACTGAAGTCGTAGTTCATATTTACTAGAAAAATTATTACGAAAACCGTATTCAGTTTAAATGCTTATTTTAACTTTATTATTTCTTTTAAATTGACACGAGATCGTAACATTCCACCTACCGGCTATCTATAGCAAGGTTAAACAAAAATAATAAAGAACAAAAACATCTCTTTAATCATCATCATTTTCTTTACGATCACTGTTTAAGTACATTTTGGCACTATAATTTCGAAATTTTTAACATCGTTATTGGATTTGCGAACTCGGTCGTTCGGTTGTCAGTTTATTTTTCTTTTCGATTAGTGAGTCAGATCACAGAACCATAATGTTTCACTTTAACCATAATTTTGGTCACATTCCGGAATAGACAGGATACGTGTGCCCATTATAACTTTTACTTTCTTTTCGAGGCTCTATTCGAATCTGAAATCAAAAAATTCGAAATAAATTGGCAACAGAACGACCGACTTCGCCAATAGAGTAACGATGCTTTTAAACTAACGCAGTACCACGCACTCTCAACGATTTTAACATTTGTTTTGTTGGTTCGAATTTGGTATAGTTTTCTTTCAACGTGCATGTTTTATGAATAAAGTTTTGCATAACCTACTATTTCTTTGCTTATTTTTAAAAGGGAAACTGAGGAAAAGACCTTTAATAATCAAAATTTTATAAACGTCTGCTAAAAAATTATCGAATTTACCAAAAATAAAAGTTTACCAAGAAGTTGGAATTACTAAACTTAATGACAAATATTGAAATTTTACTAATTTAGTAAACTCTGTGGTAATGTAATTACTAAATCTGGCAATTTACTGGTTTAGCGGATATTACACCAAAATTATGCAAACAAAATCCGCTAATAAGTACATTAAAACAATAGAATCTAAAGGATTTTTAGTTCGGTTTTAGCTGGAAAAAAATTTTTGAGATGGTAAAACTACGTCCTAGAGACCGCCCCTAATTGCCCTAGGAGTCACCAGATTGAATTGCCCTAAAGCTCTAGTAATCCAGAGCTTTAAATTGCCCCATAGAGGGCCAAGGTTCGCGGCCTTCCAGACTCCAAAGTTCTAGTTCGGCTTCTTGTATATACTAGGCATGCCGACGCACTTTCACTGTCACCTCGAAAATAGCACGGTTCGCGGCCCCTGCGTTCCCACGCGGTCGGCTTACCCCCATTCCAGCCACCCGATTTGTCATTTCAGGGGAGGCAACGACACCCGAATTCGAGTCCGACACAAACACGACGAACTCCATTTGCGTTCTACTGTGTTCCATTCTTCTTCTTCATTTCGCTTGTTCGTGTGCGACAAGCGATGACGTCACTACTAACGTGATGTCACCCGCCGAGAACAATGGTGGGAATGCAACTTGCTCCTGGGTGGGGCTCATTAACACCCCCACCACTACCAGCACTATCTCAAACACGCACAAACCTTTTACAATCTGAAAGGCGAGGCCTTCGACCTAAACGCAGTGTTGGCAACTTAGCGGATTTTAGCAAATGTTTAGCGGGAAAATTTTTTTGGAGTTTATCTTATATCTTTTAAATTTTATTATTCCCCCTACATTAGCTACAACTTGAGATAAATTCATATCACGATTTTTAAATTGGGCTTTGAAAGCACTTAAAAGAGATCAACTCCTCTAAAAATCCCATAAAATTCAAACAAAAGAAAAAAAATAAAATAAAACGATTAATTTAAAACAAATGTAGCGACTTATCTAGTCAGAAAAAGAAAAGAAAAAATTGCAAAGTTCAATTATTTAAACAAACGAGGCGCGTGCATACACGTCAGTGGGCGACCCTGCATATGGTGCATCTAAAATTAGAGAGTGCAAACCCCCGACCCTTGTCTCTTCTTCGTAGCCGACGCCACAGCACAAAGGGGGGTCCACTAGTCCCCCGCAACGAGGCCTCCTCCACGGAGACCCCAGCCGTCGGACAGCCGCATTTTGCGACTGAAGGCTCCATTTCGCCCCTAACAACAACAATTCCTCTCTCTCTTTTTGTGTTCTTCCTTCCTTCTTCGTTTGTTGAACTCGGACGACGACAACAAGCATCTCGAATGACACAACAAGTCGGGACCCGTCCTCATCACTCACAGCGCCCCCTCCTCTCGCTGTTGATGCTGAAGGGGTTCCACCAGCCATAGCCTACAAGAATTAGAGAAAGCCTACCCATTTGCCCATTTTTAACGCGTGAAAAGTGGCACCAAAAAAAAAATCCTGCAGTGGCACAGCATCCGACTGATCATGTCGTAAAATACAACAATAACAATGATAATAGTCGAGTAAAGCGGTTAGTCCATTTTAAAAAGGAAAAATCTTCAATAATCGAATTGGGGCACAATAATGCGTATAAAATGCCATTTTAAATGGATCCCGATGATTCTTGAACCGATCAAACACCCTGAACTTGCAGAAAATATTTCTTCCATTACTGATGCCGGTCGTTATTCTTTTGTTTCTAACAAACCCATTGCTTTTGTTTTTATATTCATTTGACTAACAATGTAAGAGGTATTCTCTTTTGGTTACAATCTTTTATCTACACTCACGCTAGCGTTTCCGTTTCAATCGTAAGATGGCTTCTGTTTCTCGTAGCTTGGGACCAGACAAGATCGATATAATTTGTCCTAGTTGCTTATACAGGTAGTTTGCAGCCTGGTCTAAAATATGGAGGGGGGGGGGCAGAGTTGATTCAATTAGACCGCAACTCTTGCAATTTTGGCTTTGGTGCCTGTTTCAGTATTACTTCTCAAATCTACATTGTTTCCGAAGCGTTACGAGAGTGTTGATATGAAGAGTAGCAACATGAAATAAACGTAATAATCAGTTGCATCTCTGCAATAATTCGAATCTGAAGCGCAATAATTGTAATTTTGTTATCAAATTATAAAGCGGGATACATGAAGAGTTGAAGAGAGGCAGGAGATCGCATATCCACAACAGATTTCATTTACACATATCTTTTCACTTTAGTAAGTGTTCCACAGTTTCTTATAAGGTTTGCTTTGCTTTTTTGGTTAACTGCGATAAATCGAGAATCGCGATAATCGAGATACTCCTGTGTAATACTTTAATAATAAGAACAAAATACAAGTCTTAAATGCAAACACTCGGATTTTAGCGCCAGAACCTTCGATGCGGCCTTTTTTTCTTTTTTTAAGCATGATGTAAAGCGAAATGGATAGGCTTTCTTTAATCCTTGCAGGCTAAGCATCAGCCCAGTGAGAGAAGAGATCTTTTAACAGGTTGTGGGCGTCTCCCTCCCGTGACGTCACACGGCGGTGGTGAAAACCAAGACCTCACGAGGGGTAACATAGCCAAAATTCCTCCACCACCACCACTGTCTCGCGCACAAACAGAAAAGAACCCGAACATAACAGTGTCGACAACGAACATGTATCCGCTTCTATTCCTTACTCACGAGCCCTTTAGCCGTGTACATCACATTCCTCAGGTGCAACCATCGATCCGTCCACCCATCACCACCACCATCTTCACCGCTCAAGGTCGACGTCATTAAAGAGGCGCTCAATTGTCCGCTCGCGCGACCACTGAAGGTTGGTACGCTCGGTCGCACGTGGAAGCCTCGCGCGCTCATTTCCTCTCTCTCTTCAAATTGCCTTCTTTCCCATTGCTCCCATTCATCCCGACAAAGTGACGTCACCAACCTTGAAAGCCTCGAACCGTTGCTTTCGGTCGCGTGTTAGTCGTTAGGACGCCATTAGACACACAGACTTAGTCCGTTTAAATACAAAACGCACCCCGCAAATCATCCAAGGCCCAGGGACAAACACAAACCAATTTTCATAAAACACGTGACCGGCTTTCATTCTCTAGTGCGAGTATAACCTCCTCCCATGTCACTTCACTAACACATACATGCAAATCATCCCATCTGGACGACACGCGCGTTGCGGTGAAAAAAAAGGCGCGCTTCGGGGGAAAAAAAAAAAACGCTTTTTGCGTCTTCCCCGCGAGGAAAGCCACACACACATATACACACGAGCATGCGCAAAAAATTGAATTAAAAAATCAAAACCATCTACAACAACCAAACTTGGGTTGCGTATGGGGAAAAAAAAGAAGAGGAGCCCCAAGTGATTATTTCAGGTGGAGGGAGAGAGGCTTAAAAGCATCCTCCTCCTCTTCCTGTTATAATTTGTTCTGTTTGGCCAGCCACACGCGTGCGCGCGCGCGATCGGCCATGCTTACGCAACGCTAGAGAACAGATTGCGCAGCACACGAGAGAAATGCAATAATAACGAGAGAAGCGAACCTCCTTAAAAACGAGTCTCGGATGACGAGACCCGCCACAGTCCTGCGCCTCCGCAAAAAAAAAAATATGGCGCCGCCCAAATCAAGAAAGCACGCGCGCGGCTCTCGCATTCCCTTCTTTTTAGAAGCGAGGGACTTCATAAAAACAAATAAAGGTCCTACGAATGAATGAATGAATGAATGACGTCATAACAGCGTCACGTGCTCTTGTCCAGCATCACCTTACCTTTGTCCACGCATGACCAGCGTGACAGAAAAAGCTTTTCAGAGAGAGAGAGGGGACCGGAAACGGGGTCCTGGCGCCTCGTTGGTATCGCCCCCAAATTAAGAGCAAAGAGTTTTCGTTTCCGAGAAAAACTGCTCAAAAGAGGCCAATCTCATCACGTAAAACACAATGTTGGCGCCGTGTCGAAGGGGTAGCGAGTGGCCATAAGAGGAGGGAAGAGGATAAACGCGACCAAGATGGTACGCACGTGGCCGCTCGCGGGAGAAATCCATCTTACTTACTGGCGGGCCGCTTCCGGTGTTGTTATGAAAGCGACAGATGACGACGACGCCCCCCCCCCCCCTTCCACCTCCAACAAACACCCCCTCAGACTCCATCTTTCACTTCCGGCGCCACCTATCGACTCGCAACGAAAGAACAATATCCAGACCCCCGCGATCCTTTTTGGCAGTCTCTCTCTCTCTCTCTCTTTCTCTTTTTTTTGTATACTCATACGCATTTGGTCCAGTGTTAGCAATTCAAAATGTTTTCCCCACCGTAAAACCGAACTAAAAATTCCCTAAACATCCATTGAATTCAATGGTATTAATAAAACTGAAATCAGCACTTAATTTTTCTGGTGTAAAAATCCGCTAAGTTGGGTATGGCCAGATGGCGCTATGGCTATCATGGTGATGTCACGGTTTTCCAAAGTAGCAAAGTTCCTTTGGGACAGGTAACTTTTCATTCACCCAGCTTATGTTACAGAGACGCCCCTCCCCCTCTATTCATAGGGTGCCTGTTCTGCATGAGTTTGCACAGGAACAAAGTGCTATTCAAGAATTTTCTGTTTCTACTTTAAAAATTTTAACTTTTTGTCTTCTTCGAAAAAACTTTTTACATACAATGGAATCAAGCCAAAAACTGTGGACACAACTATAGAAAGAAAAATAACTCCAAAAACACTATTCCACATAATAAATTTTAATGACTCAGATGTACATTTCGGAAACGAAGTTTCCTTCATCAGTGAGTGCCAGTATGTTTACCATTCGGAACTTTTTACATTTTTGTATGTTTACCAGTGTAATATGACAAATGGCAAATTGGCTAGGACTTATTAAGTATCAGGAACACAATTGGAAGATTTGTGGAGATCTTAAAGTAATGGGTTTACAAGTTGGATGCACAAACTATTCTTGTTATTTTACAACTTGTGGGATAGCAGAACCAGAGAGCACCATTACGTTAAAAAAGTGTGGCCGATTATAGAAATTAATTTTATTCCTGGAAAAATGAATATGAAGTACAATCTCTTAGTTCCACCAAAAAACATAATTTTACTTCTCCTTCACATTAATGAAATATTTTGTAAAAGCATTGACTAACAAGAAGCTGCATTTAAATACTAGCAAAATGTTTTTCCAAGGTTATCCGAAGTCAAACTTAAAGAAAGCCTATTTATTGGCCCACAAATTAGAAAAATTTTAAAGGATGACAAATCTGAAAATTGTTTATCTGAGGTTGAAAAAGCTGCGTATTAGCATTTTTAATAACTCCACCAAACATCCGTGAACCCTCTATATTCGCAAAGGGTTCTGAAACTTAATCTCGCGAATGTCCGAGTTCTGATATTCTAATATAAGTGAAAGTGGAAGAATGAGATTTACGGGAATAAATATACATGTATTTACCAATAGGAGACAATTGATGTATACACTCTTTGAAATATTAAAAATAACTCAGCAACGAAATGAGATAGAAATATTCGCTACTTTCAGTTTAAGTGGCGCCGCCCTGGTGGCATTACTTGAACTGAGCTAATAGGATTCACAGTAGTTTAAACACTGCTTTTATAACATAGAACACCAATCCCAGATAACATTCTCTCCTAATAGTTATTAAAACGAATTTTTATCCTAAACAATCATCTATTTTTTAGTTTAAAAATGGAAGAATCCTACTTTCGCAGCCATTTTTTCCAAAAAAAAAAAACAACAGCGCCCTCTTTATTCACTGAAAGTAGCGAATAAGGTTTGTTGTATTTTATTCCTTAAACTTCCTTAAGCCCGTATATGTTCAAAATGTCCGCCTTCTGCCACAGTACACTCCCAACACCAATGCCGAACAGAGCGACATACCGACTGGACTGTAGCTAATGGAATATCATTGATGGAATGAACATTGGATTTGGCGATACCAATTTCACGAGAGCATTGCCTCACTGACTTCTTTGGGGATCGCGCAAAAACCTCCATGACGGCATCAACACACTCGTTAATAGTGGAACTTCTCTTTCTTCCGCACCAACCTTTCAACGCATCTTTCACCGTTCCTTCGGCTTCGAATTTGTCTCGGGAGTTTTGTTATTGTTACCCTTGTTGGCGGTCGTGTACCAAATTCAACCTCAATAACATTCTCCACTTTCCAATAACACTTCAGTATCCACTTACGTTCATCGAATAAAGTCTCACCGCCATTTTGGTTTATAAACAAATGAACAACAATTAACGTGTTGCTATTCTCCGCACTTATCTAGGCACCCTAATTGCTATTAGAGAGCCTTTATAATATATATATGATTATAAAGGCTCTCTATATATGATTATGCTATGCTTTTCCAGCGCCGTCTGGATCATACACAACAAACCACCTTATAATTCTATCTCATTTCGTTGCTGAGCTATAACGTTTCAAAGAGTGTATACATCTATTTGGGACACACTGTATTTAGAATAAATATACATTTTGAAAATATCACGTGATCCCACATTCTTGACAATAAATTTGGATTTAGCGACCCCCAAAAAACTGTTTTCGTCACTGGCGATCAAACCTGTAAACAAGTGGAATTAACATGAAGTGGAACAATATTTTTCTCCAAATCCCAGTCTAAATTTAAAGTTTTTCAGCAAATTCCTCGGCTTTAGCACGAACCAATGAACCATTCATTATTAGAATATATTCACGTGATTGTTTGAACCACTTAAAAACGCACTTAGCAATATCAGGAAATTCACGATCTTTTATAAGTTTCCTTTTTCCTCCGACTTGTAGAGACCAACTCTATAAAAAAATTTTCTTTGTTTTTAATGTAGTTGATAATGTGTTCGGCGATATCTCATAATTTTAAGGACCTCGCTTTTCTTCCTCTCACCTCTTTCCACTTCTTTTACAATTTGTACTTTTTTCTCTAATGTTAGGCTAGCTTTTCTACTTTTATGCTCCACATTTCGACCTGTTGAACGACTTCTTCAAAGTTTCAAGATTTATCAATCGCATAGCTATAAAACAACTTCAATATTAATACTATTGCCTTAAAAAGCAGAACAACTGATGCGCTTAACCATTTCTAGGTAATCCCACAAATCCGGGAGAAGTTACAGTGACTGATTTACCTAAATAATACCAATCCCGAATCTTGCCAATCGTTTTCTCTTGTTGCATAGATTATGTACGGATAAGAAAATTCTTTCGAATTACCTATTAATACAGTAAAACTATTTATTTGCTTTTTGAATTATCCAAATGAAAGGTTCGAAACTGCAAATTACGTGTCAATTTTTAACATTGCTTTCAACAGGAATTCAAGGGGGATTGAACTTCTGTTCCAATTACCTAATAATTTGAATTATTCAAGTCCGAATTAAAAAGATTTCACTGTAATAAAGTAAGGCCAGGACTATGCCCAGAAAAACCTCCTCACTCTGAGGTCATTCGTACATAGCCTCAAAAGCGTTTCATTTCAAATGGCCACATGCCTTAAGTCGCGTATCACAAAGTTTGCACTGGGAAAAGTCTATGACGTCAGACGACGCTTAAGAACAAGACAAACGCCTATGCAGCCACCAGCAGATGGGAGACGGTCTGTCGTTTCTTTGACTGCAAAAGAAAAGAGGAAAACCGAGGCAGCAACATGTGCTGAATGCGCGACAGACAGAGGCACTTTACGAGATAGAAAGAGACCCCAGAATGGCCCACTTTAAGGCTCAACACTCCAACAGAGAACGCCATCTACAGTTGATAGAAGCATCAAGCTCTGATGTTGCTACGCGTTCGAGTCTCTATGACAGATGGCGGCGACCGCGTGAGTACTTCTCCTTCTACTCCTATGGCTACGCGACAGCGAGTAAGGGCGGAAGTCAGGAGACGCAAATACTTGGCGCTCCAAATTAAAACGTTTCAAAAAAAAACAAAAAACATATGGCGGAGCTCCACTCAACTCACCCACTTCTTTACCCCTCGCTCGCGACACCAGTATACCCCCCTCTCTCAAGCGTCATAATTCATTTCACCGTCCGCTGCTCAGATAAGAAGGCAAAACTCGAGCGATAACGATTCAAAACGCCAAAAAGACGAAGCTCTCTAGAAGCGCCACCTGTCCCCGTCGTGTACAGGTGTCTTCTCCACATTGTTACGCGCGCGCGCTCAGTCTTTATCTTATATCAGTCTCGACAAATGTCATTTTTCTCTTCAACTTGTTCGCATCTGTTCCAACCACCCCCTCGATTGCCATGATTAAAGCAGGTGTCCCTCTCGGTGACGCAAGTACTTGGTACGCACTTTACAAGACCCAGCACAACAACGACGCGTATGTCCTGATTGTCTCTCGTATTCTCTATCACTCTTTCTCTCTCCCTTCTGTTTAGCTGCGCACGAGGGATGAGGAGGAGAGCACGCTGTCACGCTCCATTATTCGCGCCAATTAAAAGGGGCGCGTGGATGTCGCGTGGCCAGCGTGAGCACGGGAGGGGAAACGAAACTATCCGCGCAAAATGAGCCTTATCCTCCTCCTCTTTCCTCGTCACAAGGATGACGACAACAACAACACAAAACACAAAAGAGCCGCATCGTGACGTCACTTGCGCCCGCTCGGCTCGGTTCATTCATCCGTCGTCGCCGTCGTCGATCTTTGGGCGCCCTGAAACCTTGAAAGGAAAAAGAAAGAAAAAAGGGCACCGCCATGCTCACGTGACTGGCGCTCGTCCAGTTCACTCGGAGCTTTTCTGGGTCAAACGCTCCGATTTAGTCATCGCTGCTGCTGCTGCTCACAAAAAATAGCAACCGACGAGGTGGGTGGATGCATGGGAAGAGGGTCGCGGAACCATAGCTATAAATGGCCACCGAAGAAATCCATATCCCCATCCACAGGCTAAGGTGGCAGCTGTTGCGCTTCCTTTCCTTTCCTTCCTTCCTTCCGGAGTGAGTAGGAGAAATAGATAGATACTTACTCGGTCGGCCCCCCCCCCCCTCACCCACCTCCCAAATTCGCAGCCCGGCACCTTCGCATAGCTCACTCACTTTCTCTTATCCACTTTCCGGGAGTTTTGATCGAAAGGGTCACCGACCTTTCCATTAAGGGCCTATGCGGGAGTTAGTCGTTAGTCGTGGGGGTAGACGCTTTTATACTCCCACCAGGAGACGCTGCTCCACAGATCACCAGATGGCCGAGTCACGTGATCCAGGATGAAGGCACTTGAAAAATTAAAGCAAACTGAGAAAGACAGACAGAAAGGGAAAAAAACAACCACCATGCCCCCCCCCCCCCCCTTGAATTTATCCTTCCTTCATTTACCTCTCCTAATCACGTCTTTTTTTTCCCTTAAACACTTATTCCTTTCTCGTCCGCTGCTAAACGCACAGAAATGAATCCGTTTCCCAACAGGCGGCGCGGAACCCATAGGTGGTGAAGAGAGTTAAAACCAAAAAGTTGTAAAGGGAAACTCAAGAGCCTTCCCCGCATTAGTCGAGTCCCCCCATCCGTGTGCCGGTCATATGACACGCCTTTGTAAAAATTTCTTCTTTTTGTGCAATGTAAAAATTCTTTGACTTATCGCTAATTCATTTTACCATTCACAAATTCGTGCCATTTAATACTGATATCAGAAAGTAAGTTTAATACATTTCCTTTTTTAATTGTTAATGCCGTAAATAAAGAAAATACGAATAAAATAGATCACCCATTACAAGTTCTGATGAAGTTTTGTGGAAGCTGACTTAGAACTGGGTTTGAAGAACTGGATACAAGATATACTGGCTTGTCGAACATGAAGGACTGCAGAATATTTATGTACATCACTAGTTTATACGTGTTTAATCAGTTTATACTTATTCTGGCCATGGAACCATCAAAAATATATGGACATGCATTTTGTATAAATCATCACCAAATCTCTACAAGCCTAGTTCCTCCAACGATATTCAACAAGCTGTAATTCTCAAACATCAATCTACAATCTTCCACAAACATCGAGAACATCATCCACTAACAACCAGATTCATCCAGCAAATATATATCGAATCCAATTCTTCAAACCCAGTTCTAATTCAGCTCCCACACAAAATTTCACCAGAACTTATAATTGGCGGGTTTTTTTTTTTAATAATTTGTTTTATTCATAGTTACCTTATATACCGCATTAACAATTAAAAAGGAGATTTATTGAACATATTTTCTGATATCATACTACTCCTCCTCTTATACAGTGTTATTGCTAACATACGGCAAAAAATTCAAGCGCTGATTCTTTCCAAAAATTAACAAATACAGTGAAATGGAACAACCAAAAAAGGGAACACCTCTAATCCACAAGGACTAAAATTGAAATACCGGATACGTATTTCGGGTACTGGGTACCCTATTCAGCGGAAAGACAAAAGTGAAAAGAAAAAAAAGAAAGAAGGGTACCTAGGTCTTTTTTTTTTCTTTTCACTTTTGTCTTTCCGCTGAATAGGGTATCTGGTACCCAAAATACGTATCCGGTATTTCAATTTTATTCCTTGTGGATTAGAGGTTTCCCTGTTTGGTTAATGTTTGGGTTATTTTAAGAATCTTTTGTCCTTTGATTAATTTCGGAAGCTGTTTTGTTTCGAAGATAAAGGCGATAAACGTTTTTCAAAAAATAAAAAAATACTGACATTTTTAAACAACATTCCGATGAGCAAAAGGATTGAACTGTGGATAACTGTGGATGAACATCAAAGAATAAACTAACCTACTGTCCATAAAATAGTTGTGGACAAGAGGTTATTTTTACCTAACAAATAATAAGTTTTTTTTTAACTTAGAACTTAACATTTTCATGAAAATCTTTAAAAATGAGCACTTTCTGGAGATAATTGAGAGCTTTCAGATTATTGAGAAAGAGTAAAAAGGCGGCAGCGGAAGCAGTCCCTTCGCTCTGTGTTGTATTGATTGAGTTAATGTTTAACATCTTGAGATTATTCTGTTTACCTATAACTGCAATTATCCCGGGTGCCTCTGCTAGTAGGGTATACAAGGTAGATACAAAAGAGCCCCTCCCCCTCTTTTATTTTCGTAACCGAATAGACATGTCAATTTTGATGAATCCAATGAATAGGAAGTTGTGGGTGATCTATCCCATGGTGCAAATTAGGACCCATTCAAATATGCAAATTAGGACCCATTCAAATCCTATCTTAAAAACCGTAACAGATACATGAACAATTCCAATTGAACACTAGTTCAGCATAGAACACCGAACAAAAAAAATTTCCAAAATCCGATGAACGGATCACCAACAATCACATGTTAAATTTATTAATTACCTCCCTATGCCATTGACTGTCCAACATGCAAATCAAGAAATTACCAAATGTTGTGTCCAGTTAAGTTCCGTGGCCAATTATGTTATGGTGTCAACGGTCGTCACATTGAGCACATTTATGATTAACTTAGGAGTAAAATTATTTAAGCACTGTGGCTGTTTGTAAATTACAAATAATTGCGATTGTTGGTGATCCGTTCATCGATTTTGGAATTTTTTTGTTGTTGTTTTGTTCGGAATTCCATGCTGAACAAGTCTTCAATTGAAATTTTTCGTGTATCTGTTACGGTTTTTAGGATAGGATTAGAATGTGTCCTAATTTGCATATTTGGGATGATGAAAAGTGCACCATAGGATAGGTCACCCACAACTTCCTATTCTTTGGATTCATCAAAATTGACATATCTGCTTCGGTTACGAAAATAAAAGCGAGGGTTCAATTTTGTATCCACCTTGTATAGATATTATTCTAACCTAACAAATAGGTATTTTTGTGGACAAGAGGTTATTTTATTCTTTACAAACATTCTGATTACTATGAGCCCCTCTCAGTGTTTTTTGTTTGTTTTTTTTTTGCACTCACAACACTGGGTTAGTGCAGATATTGAAAACGCTTTTAGTTTACCCGTGGATTTCCAATGAAAAATATAGACGATTTGAGAAATTGGATACGTGACGGATGTAATGCAATAAGAAACAATCAACGATTTGGGTAGTCAATGAGGAGAAGATTGGATGATACTCATTAGCTGATGGTACTCATTTTCAGCAGTTATTGTAGATTAAGAAGCTTTACATATAATATTAGGTAATAAAAGACCGTTTTTTTTTTCGAAAAGCCTTAACTGCCCTGTATCTTTGAAACAAAGCGACATTCCATAAATCAAAGGACAAAAAATTCTTAATACAAGTATAACCCAAAGAAACACCCCCTTCAATTTTTGCCCTATGTTTAATAGATAATATCAGAAATTGAATTAACGACATGCCTCCGAAGTAAAACTGAATTAATGATATCTTAAAACAAATCGCCATTAAAGAAGTCATTAATTCTTTTCTACATATCACAAATTCAAATTAATGATATGTCAAAGAATTTGCACATTGCACAAAATAAAGAATCCATGTTAAATGGTCAGGAGAGCGGAGAAAGGGCGCAGCCAAACACGGGACCGGAAGGCGTTCGTCACGGCGGAACGGCCTTCGACTCGCTGCTGGAGATGAAAAGAAGCTCAACGGACACAAGCCGACGATCATTATGAGTAGCCAATTAAAAAAAGGCGTCCCCTCTCCTCGGAAACAACACTCGAGAACCAAACCACCAAAGTGTCACGAGAGAGATAGAAAGAGAATGGAAGCTTTCCAAAATGAGAAAATGAATGCGCGCAGCCCGATCCGATGGAATCCCCAGCCGACATTCCTCCAAGAAAAGGTCCACGCTTCGTATCCCTCAGCTGGACAAAGAAGGGAAAGCCAGAAAAGAGAAGGGGGACACCGTTACAAAAAGCGTGCTGCTGTGGGGGTCGTCTCCTCTTTGACGGATGGCACGTGGCTCTAAGGGGACAGCTGGCGGTCAGTACCACACGACAACTCAAACAGATGGAGAAAGAGAAAAAGAAAACCGAAACGGTCACTCCCTGAACACAGAGATAGAGAAAACTTTTGCGCCCCTACGCTGAGTTCTCGAGTTGCACGAGATAAAAACTCATCCCACTATTCTCAATAAAATTTGAACAGCAGGAAAAGGCCATTCTCTGGTCACATCGTCGTCATGTAAACGTCTGTGGAACCCTCTAGCGTAAGCGAACATCCCATTCGGCAAACCCAAAATCAGCCAAAAACGCGGGTGAACAAAGTAGTAGCTCCATTCGCCTCTGGAGGAATGGTCATCATCGCCAGCGTTTCCACCTTTCTCTCACCAGGAGCGCTGCCGTCGCCTCTCATTTTTATTTATTCACTATCGTGCACTCCGTAAGGAGCAAGTACAGGTAACACGACGGTAGATAATGCAAAAATGCTCCTAGAAAATGCTACGGCGGTAGATAATGGCTCATAGAAAATGCCGTGTTATGTGAAACCGTGTTATAGGAGACTCAGAGAGCCAGTACAAAAAAAAGGGATTAGATTCCGGAAAATTTTAATATTTTTTAATCCATACAAGCATCTTCATTTTTACGAGTATTAAACTATTAACACATGTATTTAGTTACAATGCAAAACAACAAAAAAACAAACTATTTTCATTTTAATAACCTTGCTGGCATGTGTCTTAAACTTAAAATGGGTTCTGCTTTGTTAGAATTGATTCTTTCGTTAAATGTCGGAGTACGCACTACATGCGTCGCTAATAGTAGAAGCACAGTATTGTACGAGGGTATCTGCAAATTTCTGATCGTGAAATTTAAAACGCTCTTAGAACAAAACCGTACTTGTAGGATACCGTGCTATAGGAGGGTTTCCTGTACAACAACAGAAAACCAAACACACAAAAACGAAAAGCTAACATTAATAAATTGAAGATATGTTGAGTCGCCTGAAAGAGGCATCAACGTCGCTCATTGGGAAACTAATGCGAGTTTCAGAAAGTCGCTGAAAAATCACCTAAAAGATGCTAAATGGTAAACATTTTTCAGCGTCTTCCTATTTTCAGCCACTTTCTGAAGCTCGCACTCGATTTCCAATTAGCGACTTTGACGCGCACGCCTCTTTCAGGCGACTTTTTAAGATCTGGCGAGGTTTGATATCCAAGCGATTTTTAGGCGTCTTTTTCAGCTCTAGCCAATCAGGTGTAAACTGTTTCGCTATGCATTATGGGTAAAGTGTGTTTAGCCAATTCAGATGGAGAATAATGCTTACCTTAAAAATCGCTAAACAGAAAAGAGGCTTATATCGTAGCTTAGCAGTTCTACCAGTGCAGTCTTTATACAACCTCTGTCCATAAAGTTCGGTGAATGATGTCGTATTGCGAGTGGATTGCTGGCTTACATGAAACAGCAGTTAATATCCTTCAAAGTAATCCCTGTCGATGGTAATGCACTTCTGGGAACGGCTGTACAAGTTCTGGAAACTCCTGGCGTAGTCATCTTTACGGATAGCCGTCAGTTGGGTCGTAACATTACGTTGGATGTCCGGCCACTTCGGGGGGCGTCTGCCAAGGTGTTCCGGCCTCCTCGGAACCGTTAAACCACTCATAAACACACAACAAAGTGATGGCACTTTTTTGTAAACTGTTGTCAGCATTTCATGAGTCTCTTTCGTTCGCTGATCCATTTTGGGTTTCGACCGCGCGCACTACACCTTCGCTCTTCAATGTCCTGTTTAAACACGATAAACACTCGCAGCGCTTATGCTCTCAAATTTGTTTAAACATGTCTCGACCTGTTTGGGACAGGAAACAACGGTAGCGCACTCTTACGATCGTTAGCAATATGACGTCATTCACCGAACTTTATGGACAGAGGTTGTAGTTTCCAGAGTCGACCAATTCATTCGAGAACAAATTTTTAAAACCTGTTCACGAGTGAAAAGTCACGAGAACCCGTGTGTCGGCGAACACGAGCTGCAGCAGCCATGATTCTCGATTTTGAACTGACGAAGACCACTTATCCAAGAATGCATAGAGAAATAGATTTTACACGATTAGCTAAATCTGAAAAAAGACGCCTAAAAATCGCTTGGAAATCAAACATCGTCAGATCCTGAAAAGTCGCCTGAAAGGAGCTAATTGGAAAACGAGGGTTAGGAGGTCACTTCATCGAAATCACGTCTTCGACTGACATTTCATCGGAAGTCACTTCATGGACAGATATTTTTTCGATAGAGACATTTCGTCGATCAAATGATAGAATCGAAAATTTTCTTCTCAACATATTATTTTCGCTGATTTAATTATTTATCGAAGTTTAACATGTGAGTTCTTCGAAGGATTTTATTACATCTTGAGGAGGAACAAATGCTGCCTGACATTCAAGGCAAAGTCAGGATCACCAATATCATTTTCCAGTAGGTCAGGAGCTCTTTGTATCAGTCACCAAAAGCACTGACCAAAGTGAAAAGGCAACCGCAAATTGTACTCTGGAGAAAATTTCTGTAAAGGCTTTCATCTGTCATCATTGTTGTTGGGTTAAGGTCAGACTTCAGGATTTTCAATTCTTTCAGAGCGCGGCTGTATAAGTCTTAGTCTTGTTCGGAAGAAGAATGTACGTACGCGAAGAGTGGAGGAACTGTTTTAAAACTTTTCGAGGTTTCTTCCAGTAGAAACAATAAGAAAGCAGTTAGGGTAATTTGCTCCACTGATTGGTTCAGAGATACAAGAAAGGAAAGAAGAAACCAACAAACCTAAAAAAAAAATTGACTGTCGATGGAGTGACTTTCGATGAAATGGTTTTCGATAAAGTGACCTGCTACCAAAACAAGTGTGAGTTTCAAAAAGCCGCTGAAAAATCGCTGAAAGCTTGCTTAAAGATGCTAAATGGAAAACAGGCTAATGTCGTGGCTTAGCAACTCTACCAGTGCAGTCTTAATAGTTCCCCGAGTCGGTCAATTCATTCGAGAACAAAAGGCAGTCCTTGTTTGGCTCAGCCAACTTTGGTATCGATTCCTCTTCCACCCCCTCACTCCCTTTAACCCTAATCCGTACCTTGCTATATCACCTCCCGTTCTGTAATCCAGTGCGCTTCTCGTCCATTAACGCGAGCATTCTACAAACGTAATCCTCGCCACAATGCTCCACCATTCGTTACACATCTCACGAAAAGAAATTAAAAAAGAAACACAAAAAAAAGAAAGAAAGAAATGCCTCGTTATTAATGACGCTCCAATCGCAGCCGCTCACGAGAACAGATTTCTCTCTCTCTTCTCCCCTTTCCGTCAATAGGAGCCGCTCCGGTGAGCCCGCGAGTTGAACGCCCCCTCTACGCCATCCCACGGACACACTCCGCCGGCAAAGTGGAAACGACCCATCATCCATCTACTTGCTCTTGCTCGCTATACAAGTGCGAGTCCCAGAAGTCGTCACTAAAGGATATTGATCAAAAGAAGGGTCCACGGTTCACCACCACCACCTTTCACCAACAACAAACTTTCTCCGTTTTGGCACGCGGTGTCAGCACGCACGTTCCGTCTCTCTTTCTCGTTAGTTTGTTTGTCGCGCAGATAAGATGTTTCACACACCAGGTGCTCGTGGCCATAGGAGGAGGAAAGCCGTCGCCGTGGCAACCGAGGTGTAATCGAGCGTGCGCGGCTCCATCTGCAGTTTCCGGTGCCTGAGAAACGAGCAAAAGAGGAAGCAGCGATCGACGACCACCCAATCCCCACCAATAAACCCACTCGTGTAAATCGCGCCTCATAAACACCACCAAATCACATGTTGCTCAGAAATTTTCCGCTGGAGCCACTTAAGCACTACTGCTACCTTGCCAAAAGCATCAGGGATAACTCTCTTACAAACGGAAAGTCAGAGTACTTCTGAGAGCGACTGAAAAAGCTTTAAAACATCAAATTCGTACGTACATAGCGTTATCACTGGGTGACAATTCATTGTTAATTCGTGAGATTTCGGTTCTGTTCCAAACTTACTCTGTAAAGCATGGACAGTCATCATAAAGTGGAAGCATAAAGAGGGTAACAACTGAAATAGCATAGCGGTAGACCTGACAGAGATCGGCGAAGATTGTCCCTCGGTTGTTTATGCTCCCAGAATGTTCACTAGGACATTTGGACAAGCATCAGCAACTATCATTAGCACCAGGACTACCGAGGGAAATCAGCTGCCTGTAAGTCTAAGATTACGTTAACCAGTGCTCAAAGGGGTGCAAACTGGATCCCAGAGCAATGAAAACGTTTTGTGGGAAAACGCTACCTGTGCCAACTGTCAAATTCGGTGTTGGAATGGCCTGGATCCAAGTTTAGCTTGGGTTCATCTGCTTATCAACTTGACAATGCTCCTAACCCAAATTAAGATCAGTAACCGGATGGTTCGATGTAATGGGCATAGAAGAACTAAAGGAGCGTTCAAAAAGTAATGCCAGCGTGTATTCCCCCTCGGTACCATTCTTGGTCCTGCTCACGTCTACCACTTTATCACAGCGCATACAACATTGTCATCGGACTCGAATTGGATCCCATGGAGTTTGTCTCCCTCAGAAACTCGAAATACTCGATCACAGCCCGCTGCTTGTAAATCCAAAGCGCATCACTGGCATCCGCCATTTTTAACACTGCTATCGCGTTGCCACCTGGGGCCGGAGCTTGCAACTTAGCTCAAGGTTCAAACAAAGACTTCTCAAAATTTCAGCCGCGTAGAAATTAATTGTGAAGCATTACTTTTTGAATGCTCTTTGTAGGACGGCTTTCACAGAATCCAGATCTCGACCCAATGGGATGTGTTTGAACGTCAGTATGCAGCTGTCAAGCAGTGTAGCTTGTATTCCGTGTCATCGCCTCCTTTATAGTGTATGCTGTCATTAGGGCAAGTATACGACAAACGGGAACCTTTCCTTTCTAACTAAAGCCCAGACAATCCAATTCATTTCCCTGGAGACAAACATTAGGCCAATAAGATTCAACAGCAACAAGGTCTCCCGCAACGCCTCTCTGGCTCCATCATAATGCACCGTTCGAGTTAAAGAAACAGTCTCGCACAGATTTCACTCTAACTCCATGTTTATTATTATTTATTATTATTATTTATTATCCATCATCAACAGGAAACCAATTAGTTGGGACCCTGTTTTCTTTCTTTTCATTTCACTTCACTTCCTCCGGATGTTGGCCAATCTAGGAAGTAAAGCGAACAAACAAACAAATCGCGTACAAGTTACAGTTCAATGAGTCCACAGATCCATCCATCCACCTAGAAGCCCATATATCTCTTTAGTCTTAAAGCCGAATCGTTTCCATTTCCCAGAAAAGAAAAAGCCAAATCGCGTGCCCGACGAGATTTCGATACAAAACCGATCGACTTCCTCCTCCAAACGGCCGCCAAAGACGCCTCAGCTCCAAGGATTCGGCCACATCCTGTCATTTTAGCTCATTCCAATCACCATAATGCCCCGTCTGTCCCTGACAAAATACGAGAAAGAGGAAAACAATAAAGAAATCTCGAGCGGCCACCTTCCCAACCAAAAAAAGGAACACTTTTTAAACGGTTCACGCATTGCATTTTCGGAGTCTTCCGAATCAAAAGAGAACCCGGGGGCGCCACCTGGTTTCGTTTCGAGGGCGCCCCAGCCAGAGCGGAAACGAAGAGCCCCCACCTGGCGGCAGCAGCAGCAGCAGCAAGGACGAAGCAAGAAGGCAAAGCAGATGGCCCAACAGCATACGCACTTAGTTCGGGGAGCGTAGACGAAGCGCTTCCAGAACAATCCTAATCAGATCCCCGCTAATAACAAGTCGCTCCTTAATAAAGCGAAAGAAAACCTATGATCCCATTTCCACCATTGCGCTCTCATCGCTCGCATAGCGCTGCTGCTTTCCGAGCAACAACGGGAAGGGAGGGGTATGGGTGCATGTAAATCTAGGAAAACACTGCGTCTATGTACATACTTGCATAAAATGAGCAGAATGATATGTGGCAGCAGGTGGCGGCGGGAAAACAAACAACAAAACACGCGGTTCCTGCTACCACCTCCTCCTTCCTCCTTTATCTTATCTTTTTAAGGGGGGGTGCTCGCTGCAAAACGTAAGCCTTCCACATGGAGTGGGGAGGGGTGGGGGCTTGTTTTACCACGCGCGACTGGAATTCGAATAAAAACCCAACAAATTCAAATTCGGCCAAAAAATTCCATTTGCGCGTGGTTCTTTCAGATTTCTTCCTCCCCATTATCCCTATTAAATCCCATTAAATTCAACAAAAAAGATTAAAAAGCGCGAGGAGGCAAAAGGTGCGCCAATCTGTTCGCCTTCTGTTGCCAGCCATCTGGAGCCACGTGCAGATTACCTTTTCTTTCACTTTTCTTTTCTCTCTCTCTTTTTTATTATCATTTCGCGCAGCAGCTTCTCGTACCCGCGTTCGCTCTCCGCCACGGACCCGGCCGCCACCGCCGCTCACCTGTCCCGCCAGCGATCGTCGACGACGACGACGGCCCGTGGCCAAAGGCTCACCTGTTCCACCGTGCAGGGCTCTCCTCCCGCGATACACCGACCTTCGCCTCCCCGAATGCAGGTGGGGCAATCGGCGGCCGGCGCGATTCTCGTTTTTAATGGGATTCCCGCGGGGGGTTCCGCGACGCGTGTCTGCAGCGAGGCACGCGCTCTACTATACAATCCAAGAAAAACAAACAAATAAACAAGCAAAGGGGCGTCCCTCCTCCAATTCCACTTCCTACTTTTACGAAAACTGGACATCCGATTTCAGCCGGTGGGCCTTTTTGGCCAAAAAAAGTTTTGCACACCGGGGGAGCACTGAGATCGGATGAACGCCAGAGAAATTATTATTCTATCTCTATCTTTTCTATTCTTCTTTTTACTTTTTCAGTGTCGAGAATATTAAGCACCCGCTCGATCTATTGGAAATTTAGCCTGGCAAGGGATCAGCCTACTGAATCTTGCTTGTTTACCGAGCTTGTTAGTAAAGGGACAAATATAAACATCCATGTCCTCACCGGGATTCGAACTCATGACTCGCTGGTTTCAAGAGTGACAAGATCTGCGCCTTAGCGCTATCCATGTTAATCTGTGAGTCTACAACATGCTTATGTATACTATTATTAACATGTTTTTGAGTACTCTCGCCTCTGTCGACGTTTCTTCTTAATTTTTTTTTATGTTTATACTAAGGGGCTTTCCGCCCTGGCTATTGCTTAGCCCTTTCTACTTTTGCTAGAATAAATATCATTTTAAGCTTTCACGACATCCCGGATGAGCGGAATCACTAACGGCCTTTTACATTGGCAATTCTAATGATGGTTTGCAGAGTTGGCATATACGAGAGGTTGTCTATGGTATCAAAAAAGCTAATGGGATACGACTAATGTACGCTGGTAATCACAAATCTAGACGTCGTTGCCCAGATTACTATGGCAAACGCCTGTTTAGCTATAATTAGGCTATTAATAACACTGGGCAAAAAAGTTGATGCTTCCGAGATGAAAAATAGTGATTTCTTAATGAATTTAATGTGCTGAACAAGAATATGACGGAGAAAAGCTGAATTGGGTAAGTCTCTTACTCATGTGTACTTGAATGCTGGGCCATCCCTTATTTATGGCTTTTATCAAGTTTTTTTACAAGGCCGAGGTTGCTGTGTAAACGAGGAATGATGATTTTGTGTGGTTCTGCCAATGGTGGTGCTGTGCATTCGTTTCTCCAGGCTTCAAAGATGCTCTCGAAAGATTGCTCAGCTCTCCCACAGACAAAGAAAACAATGACACTTTGCATATCCCTACTGCAAATCCATCAAAAGAGACATTACAGAGGGTTAGGCAGTTGGATTTGATCACTTTACTTACGCTTACATACGGGTTCGTTGCACCTGATGTCCATCATTCCTAGACATCGTCGTTTCCATGCGTCGAAGACGTCATGTATCTTACGGATGGGGGGGGGGGGGGTTGGTTGGTTTGTTTGGTATTAACGTCCTTTTCAACTGCCATGGTCATTTCAGGACGGCGTTATAGGGGCCGCAAATTTTGCCTCGCAAGGGTTCTTTAACGTGCAGCCGGCAAACGACTACAGGGGACCAACGGCTTTACTTCCCTTCCGAAGGAAATGCGTGATCTCAGGATTTCCCCCTGAAAAAATCCTCGTCGTCCTCGGCCGGGGTCGAACCCGCGTCCTCGGGCATCAGAGGCGATCACGCACCCCTGAGCCACCGAGGCCGATACGGGGGGGGGGGTGGTATTGTGTTCCATATGTTACAAACGTTCCAAACTCCGTTAATGGTGGTCGCCCTTCACTTCAAAAGTTTCTGCTTCAGGTAACCAAAGCCAGAAAAATCTAAAGGCCTCGACTAAGGTTACAACAAGCTCAGATTTTTCATCTGCCAGATGGTTTTCATAGAGGCGTCTTACGTTGGTCTTCCTGTTCATGTGCAAGTTTGTCTTGCAAGTTCAGTAAGCTTGTGTACCTTTGCTTTTCATACGTGTTTCCAAGTGTAAATCCTGATGAATAATCCGTTCAACTCTTCGCTGCGATACACCTAACTTAGGCGTAAGGTCGTTTTGCGATGGGGGATTCGGAGTTTGCACGGCACGTCGAATTGCACCAACCACTGCCGGTGTCCGAGTTGATCCTACCCTCTTGTGTGGTCAAGGTGTGCGCCCCTCCACTTCGCGCCTCTGTTATTCAGTACATTAGACATCGAACCAATGGAAACTGCACTGTTCTGACTTGCAATTTTGTTTTTAAGCTTCCTGTTCAATATTCCATCCTTGAAAAAATGTCCTAATGATTACCTCAACATCGTGTGGTATTATTTTAGGCACGGTGACGCCTAGCCTTCGTTTTTTACAAGTGATCCGCTAACTATAATCCCATTCCTTATATCAGACCATGTTACCCCCTCAACCCCGTTAGTTTCGTCCAGAAACTGATGTGCATAGCGATCAAATCCAACTGCCTAACCCTCTATACCTTAAAGTCAGCACAGATCTGCCAGCCATAGTTGCTGTAGTTAGTCCTCTCCAATAGCATCTACACCACGGATAAAACGTCAATATCTCCACAACGAGATCCGATTAGCTTTATTCAATATGATATTCGTGTTCAGCACGTTAAATTCATTCAGGATTGGGTACTCTGACCTAACAGGCAATTTCATCATTGCCCAGTGTAATACATATTGCAGCCTCCTGAGACCCGAGCGTCTATTATAATTATTTTGAATTATTTTGTTATATATTTTTTTTATTTTATCGATTTAAATGAACCTATCAAAAATTTTGGGTCTGTGCCATTTCAATTTTATTGGATGTTCAGTATAAGAAACATAATTTAATCCAATTATGTTAATTAACGAATTAAATCCAGTATTTTAAATGGATGCAGGCGCTCAGGAGGATAAGTTCTTGTTTAGTTTAGATTGCATTTTCTGAAACCCTGACATCTGTTCTATACAATAAAGTCACCGAGTTGCGTGTACTTAACGCCATTCAATTTGTACTCTGTTCCCCGAGTGTTTTAATCTGATATCGAAGACGACACAGTTGGAGGACTAGAATTTCAATGTGATCTCTGAACAAAACTTTTAGAGAAGTGTAACGTATATTGTTTCAATAGACAAGCGCAAAATTCTAGTTTTTTTCCTGGTTAAGAGCCCATGCCATGATTTGAATACCAAGTCTTCAAAAGTGTTATGTCATATTGTATTTCTATCTCGGCGAAATTCCCCCTTTTCTTGATGGACGATTACGAGCCAAACAGAAAAAGTCCCCGGGGAGGACTGAACCACAACGTCTCTTTTTCCTATCCCCCATGATCTGCGCAGTCCATTTTGCAACCTTTTCCTCCCTTCTAACAGTGCGTCCAGATGCCGCAGCACCGCGTATCGAGGTTACGTGCCGTATGGGTCGCGTCGCCGCCAGCCGTCGGCTATCGCGTCAGGTGCACCGACCAGGCCCAGACCCTAATATCGAGGAAAAAGGAAGGGAAAAAAAAAAAAAAAAAAAAAAAAAGCGAAAAATTCCACCACCACCAGGAATCAGGTTCGCAAATCACATACCACCATCCTCGCGTGCGTAAATCATTCGACAAAAATCCTTCCCGACACGCGTCACCCACATGGCGGTGCGTCTCCGCTTTTTCTTTATTAAAAGCACCTCACCTTCAACAACCAAACGCCTTTTAAGCAGTCTCGAGCGTTGACAACAACGACAAACAAAATTTCCAATCCACCACCACCATCATCATCATCATCATCATCACCCATTCCAGTACCCCCTCATAAATAACGAACAGTGTCCTAGTCTCAACACGAGTTGCGAATCTATTTTATTATCCCCGAAGCCAATATCTCACCGTGACCGATTCGATTCCTTATCGGTCGTTTGACAGATGACGACTACCTGTCTTCATTTGCACTCACCTGTCGCCGTCAATCCAGGAAAGAAAAACAACGACTCAACCACAACGGCAAAAATTCAAATGAGACAAAAACTCCCTTACCAAGCACGCGCATTTCCATAGCCCTTAAAGAGATCCTCCCTCCCCCCACTTCCAAACGACTTAATTAATTATTCATCCCAAATTTCTTCTAATTTCTTCTCTTCTAAGTTCCGGTCGCCAATTAATAAGAGCGCCTTCCCGAATGGCCCGCGGTCTCAACAATTCTATTCTAATTCGTGCGATTCCGGTGGCAGGTGCGGAACCCCAGACCCCCAACCTCTCCATACTCCAGAGCACAATGTAGTCCTCCCTAAACTCATTAACAAGAAAGAAATTAAACCAAACACATCATCACCATCAATATACACAGACCGCTTTATTCCACTCACTTCCGGGGGGCCTCGTTAAGGTGGGTTCCATTTGAGCCTCGAGACGCCATTAGCTAATTACATGTGGCAATATACAATCATTAAATACGATTTTTAAAATAAGAATTCGAGAGAAAAAGAGCTCACGTGATCTCCCTTATATAGACGCACATTTTCAAATAACATTATTCTATGTGAGGGGGAAGGAGGGTTGCTGTAACGAATAAGCAAATTGGTCGACCTTGTAGTTGTGATACGCCAAGATGGCTATCTCGCCCTAGGAGCGGGAGAGAACGTGCTAAACGTGATACTCCTACTAAAAAAATGCTAAAACTTAGTATTAATATTACAAAAATTATTTTAAAAATAAAGAACGAACAGGCCAAACTAATCCAGGTGACTTTATGGTAGCCTACGTGACTGTATAAAACCATCCGAGCCATCTCCTTCATGCTCCTGTTTACGCTTCGAAAACCAAAAACAAAACACAGGCAAAAACAACAAACTTCCTCCAAACTCGCTAAGCAAACTGACCCGTCACGTGACAACATCGACTAAATCGATGGCCCCCCAAACGCGGAACCATCTTAATTTGCTTTCCGTTGTCACGGGGGGCTTATTAATTGGAGTACATCGTCAATTCCCTCCTCACTAATCCGTCCCACCAGGTAGCCCATCCAGGTTAAATGCAAACAGAAAACGGAAAACAATAATATTGCACAAGAGGAGGAGGAAGGAAGTGATTTGCACGAACCAAAACATTCCAAAGCAACGTGGTTGTTAACGTTAAAAAACCAACAGACGTCTTCTCCTTATTGTCAGTCACTTGTACACTTTTAGTACATACAGTGAGGGGTGGAGTACAGTGGATAATGAAGAGTAATCTGAACACCAGCAAGCCGCAGAGATTTTGAGCACTTACTGAGCGATTTTGCGATTTCCTTGCAGCCACCGTTTTTTATTGGAAGAAAATCAAATGGTAGAAGTCACATCGGGTCACGTGGTTGTAGAAAAAAAATCTGAGCATAAACACAGTTTGTGTTTCAATTTGAAAAAAAAAAATATTATTATTATTATTATTGCTTAGATCAACTAAGTTCAAAATTTCTAGGTAGCCCCTTCGGTATTGGCCCAAGGGCTCCTACAACAATTGGAATGGCTGCAGTAGACTTTTTCACAAGCCTTCAGCTTCTATTTGTAAGTCTCGATGCTTTAGGATCTTCTCACGCTGCCTGTCTTCAATCCGTGCATCACCTGGTATGACAATATCAATGATGCACACTTTCTTTCTCTCAACAACAGTAACGCCAGGAGTGTTGTGGGCCAGATGCCTGTCTGTTTGGATTCTCAAGTCCCACAAGATCTTAACCTCCTCATCTTCCAGAACTTTCTTCACTTGATGTGATTTTTGCTGCATTCCAAATCAAAATTCTGGCAGAGATTTCAATGGAGATTTTTCACAAATCTATCAACGGAAGCAGCAAAATATCAGACTGATTAGTCACATCTGCAGCAATTGCTCTGCTGCTTGTGTGGGGATTTGCAGCAACTGCAGCCAGAACTAGTGTTGTTGTATCCTTATCCTCGTCGCCATGTGCCCTTGGTCGTCCTCGTTTGTAACGTCATGACAAATGGTCGACTGTTTCATCCTTCTCATTGCAAAGCAGGCATGACTGACTGTTCTTGGTTATGAGCAATTTGTTGACGGAGCTGCCAAAATTAATGCTTCAGTTTCTTTTATTATTAAGTAGCGGAATAATGGAACCACTTAAGATTGGTTTTACAATATCTGTCTTTTCCCCTTCATGATTTCTACAGTTTTTAACGTAAAAGATTGAAATTTGGAATGTAGCTTACCATGGGCATGTCTTACTTCACAATTCAGTTTGATTTTGATTGGTACACTGGGGTCGGAGTTACGTGACAGAGTCAGAGGGGACCAACTGTCTACGTGGTAATATAGAGGGTCTCCCAAATTGATGTAAACACTCTTTGAAACGTTATAACTCAGCAACGAAATGAGATAGAACTATAAGGTTTCTTGTATTTCATTCTTTAAACTTCCTTAAGCCCGTACATGTTCAAAATGTCCACCTTCTGCCACAGTACACTCCCAACACCGACGTCGAATAGAGCGACCTACCGACTGGATTGTAGCTAACGGAATATCATTGATGGAATGTCCAATCTGATATGCTAATTCCGCCAGCGTTTGTGGGTTTGTGGCGTACACCGTGTTCTTTAAAGTTCCACAAAGATAGAAGTCGAGAGGGGTTAAATCGGGAGATCGAGGCGGGAACTCCGTAGCACTTCCTCTTCGTCCTATCCAACTGTGATTAAATGTGTGATCGAGGAAAGTTCTCACATCGGCATGAAAGTGAGGTGGAGCCCGTTGTTGGCGATGGTGTACCAAATTATCCTCCAAAGTCGTTGAACCTCAACAACATTCTCCACTTTCCAATAACACTTCAGTACCCACTTGCGTTCATCGAATCAAAGTCTCACCGCCATTTTAGTTTATAAACAAATGAACAACAATGAACGTGTTGCTATGCTTTCCAGCGCCGTCTGGATCATACACAAGAAACCTTATATTTCTATCTCATTTCTTGGCTGAGCTATAACGTTTCAAAGACACTATACATCAATTTGGGACACTCTGTATATGGGTAAAGGAGTGAAATTTGGTAAGCAGATTCCTCCAGGCAAGATCTACAGTACTATGAAGTTTGGGCCAAATTCTCTCAGAGGGATCGGAGTTGTGAGGGTCACGTAGTCTTTAAAACTATTAACGTTTTCCAAAGGTAACATATGGCATGTGATATATCATTTCATCAGAAATGAGAAACGAAAGAAGTTGGAGCTTTTTTTTTACATTTCCTGAATACCACGTTCTAGAAAATCAATGTCTTCATTAAAAATGGATACCGGTATTAAAAATTGCGGATAAAAGGGATTAAAATAGATAGAACTCGGGACCTTTTCGCTACTTTCCTAGCTCTGTGCGGGGGATTAATTGCTTGTTATAATACGTATATATTTGTTTAAAAATTTTATATACTTATGTAGACCCGTTTTTTATATCCATACAAGCCCAGAAAGGGCTTCGGATTTGGGTTTCGAAATTGGCCTCTAGAAATATTATAGGAAAGAATTGATTATCATATCGGTTAAAAATCGTTGTAAAAAATAAATTTAAATTTTGTAAACGATTCTTGCAAATTTCGTAAAAATTATCTTGACTCAAATGGAATAAAAATTTTAGAATAAAGTCAAAAAAAAAAAAAAAATATCTGTAATAGTAGTAGTAGTAGTAGTAGTAGTAGTAGCAGTAGCAGCAGTAGTAGTATAATATTAATTATTAATCTCAAAATCCAAACAAAATGATAATCGCAAGGACAACGACGACAATTTTTCAGTCGAAAGGGTTGTTGTCTCGTGAGGAGAAGCAAACAAGCGCCCTTATCAAAAGGCAACAGGTGGGCAATATCGCACGCGCCAAAGACAAACAAACATCATGAGAAACAAGAGGCAAATATTGGGTTCTCACAAACAGCCTAGAAAAATTTCATTTCACGCGTAAACCCCTTCTCGTAAGCTCACCATTTCGTATTATCGCTCTTTAACATTTAAAAAAAAATAAATAAATAAAAATTACAATTTTCTACTTTGCACGGGCTTCTCCTCTCTCCGTTTTTGATAAACACCAAGCAGACAGCCATCATTATTATGTTCAATTTATTATAAAAAAAAAAAAAAAAAAAAAAAGGAGAGCGTGCGTATCGAATGTAGGTCAAAGTCTGAACAATTAAGTTCCGTAACGTCACAAACGGCCCCGCTCTCTAACAGATGCTCTCTTTCTCCCGCCTCTTTCAATTCTTAAAAACATCAACAACGCACGCGCAAAAAAAAAATTCAACCCAACATTTGCCTCTTGTTTCTCAAGAAACTGCTCCAATCATTTGGTGGATATAATAAAGTCTTAAACGAAAAGGAAAAAAAAATTCTGCAAGCAGGGATCAAAATGCCAGAGACATCACTAACTAACTCGTGGTCCCTGGTCCCAGTTATCTCCAGAGGATATTCAATATGGAAAACCTAAAAATACCCAGAAATGTTTCCCTTTAACCAATAGATATCATCTGTCACATCCATGGGGGTTAGTCAAGTTGTCCCAGTGGATCACACAAAATTTACCCAGAATCGGATATTTTTTTTGTAAATACAACCTCTGACAATTAAGTTCGGTGAATGACGTCACACCCTAATTTGTGCGAGCTTTACGCGATTAACAATGCATGTGAATACAAGCCCAGTCATTGTTTAAGCAAGTTCAGACAGATCACGTTTGTGCGTGCAGATGCTCGTTTCTTCAGTTGTAGCGTGCGCACGTAACTGTGGATAATGGATCAAAGAGGAACACTGCCGTAATCGTGCAACAGTTTCTGGCCAACAAAGGGGTCGTATCCATAGCTCATCCACCTTATTCACCAGACTGGCAGCGGCAGACTTTTTCTTGTTCCCACGGCTGAAACGGGCCTTAAAGGGACACAGATTTGCGGACATTCCAGACATTCAAGTAAATGTGACACGTGAACTTAAAGCCATCCCTAAGGAGCTTCCAGACTTATACACCCGATCCCAAAAGTGTATTGCCTTCCAGGGTGATTATTTCGAAGGACAATAAAGTAAATGTGGTTCTATCTGCTTTGCATTTTGTTGTGTGAACTCATTCACCGAACTTAATTGTCAGAGGTTGTAGAAAGCAAACTGGGTTTAAAAACAAGTGAACACTTTATTAGCAATTCCTTATTATAAATATATTCTAAGTGTCCTTAATCAAGCACAAATTAAATACTAGTCATGTGAACCTTAAGACTAAAAAAAAACTCTTTCACATATCTATTATCCACATAACTGTTATCGTTTCTATAAATACTAGTCAGTTAACATATATGATTAACGCTTTATATGCCGTAAAACGAGAGTAGAGAGAATGTAAAGATTGATCATTTAAATTCAAACAACTAAAGATTCGCTAAGTAATTAATTGACCTTTTTTAACGTCAACTGACATGTTTAAAAACATGAAAGCTCTTAGGCTCGATTTTCCTAATTTATCTTTGTATGAGAATGCAAATGTTAGGACATACTCTTCAAGAGTAACATTACAATCGCTGTGAATTTAACTCAAGAGTATATGGTTGTGCGTATCTTAAAGATGAAGGTGAGCTTCACTGTCCTTCACTTAATCCGAAATAACACACAAACATGATTAAGGGATTAAGTCTATGATTACCCGAAAACAGTTTCCATAAGAATAAAGAGATATTGGTGCCCATTGACCTATTTATTCATGTCCTAAGCAAACTTTACTAGTGAACGAACAAGACAGTTGGTATCACACTTCAGCAAATGTCAACTTAACACAATTTACCACGCTAGTTCAAACGCTTAATTCACAATCATCTTCACATTCTACATCCAAATGCAGATTTTATACGAATATCGCTAACGGAGATTTGCGAGGCTAAATGAAACTTCCCACTTTTAAATTTTACACAAAATTTCTCTGCCGCACTTGCACAAATGACTTTGGCTTGGGAGCCTAACAATGCTCCGAGAGAGTTAGCAGAGCTTCACTGGGAAAACGGACGCACAATTCAAAGAAAGGGATTGCAACTGATGTATGGCGCATAAATTGAAGGAACCCCCAGACCTTGGGCACTTTGGGAAGGGGATGGCTCGTCCAGATACAAAAGAGCCAGGATACAACAAGATGGCGATAAAACAATAAGCAGTCTTTACCTTTTTAACGATGTCGGATACAAGATAGCGTCTGGAACTCCATCCATGGGAAGATGACCAATCTGGCGGTAATCTCCAAAACGTTTCATGCCTTTTGATCCATGAGGCAGTTTTCTAGCCTCGTTGCTCAGTATCTCCACATATTCATAGATTCGTGACGATCATACACCACGACGCTCAAAATACACATTCATCGTGTACGCCTGTCAGATTCGCCTCCTCTCCAGATTCCTTTTCTTTTTCCTTCTTATTCCTCATCAACCTCGCGGCTCAAAGATTATGAGTAGTGAATTATTTCTTTTTATATTAAAGAAAATGCATCATAGATGGCTTGATAGAGTTGAGGAACTCTGTTTACATCCTTGTCAACATCCCTCACCATCATGTAACTGTTTCAGTAGTTATATTCAGAGTGGAATCATGGCTGTTCATATTGACAGTATCAGTTTCAGCAGCAAGAATAGCCTGCTCACACAATTAGTTGTGATTTTTATAATTTTCTAATGTGTTTGGATAAACATTATCTGTAACTTCTCTAACGGAAGTAACTGCAGTAGAAAAACCTTATGAAAAAATATATCTCCCAGTTGGCGGCTCATTAGGGAAAGTACCTTCACCTTTTCAGCAAAAGCTTGAGCAGCTGCATGCCCTACAACTTGCATTCTCTTATTTGTTTTAGAATAATTTTTTACGTCTCTCCAAAGATTTTACTAAAAAAGAAATAATAAGGATTTTTATTTATTTATTATTATAATTATCCCCCTTAAAACGCGAGTCCTTAATGCAAGCATCAGCCATTGTACAAACACGACCAGCCGACTGTCAGCACAAACAAACATAACCCAAGTCTATTTCATATATTATTAATTTCTATGCTTTTGAGAAACTTATCCGCAGTTTTGGATTTTTCCATCATTGTGGTAGATTGCATTAAAAGTAGATACGCTGTGTATTAAGTTTCAACTTTACAACTTACTTCCAAGTTGCATTTAGATACATACATTATTATATAAGAGTAGGAGTTGTAATATTGTATAATTAATTAAAAAATAGTAACTCCATTTAATTAAAGGAAATAGAAATAAAAATTAATATTAAAATGGAGTTACTATTTTTTTAATTAATTATACATACATTATGCTTTCTTATTATAATCAGGGACATTAGAATCATTTTGTGGACACTGCCTACAATAAAGTGCTCATATTACATGGAAATGAAAAAATTAAACAAAATTGAAGCCCACACTAACTATCCATCAAATTTTAAAAACTGCAAGCTCCTTAAATTGAAATAACGTGGACGTAAACCTTGAGCCAGCTCGTTATGGCCGCACGACGAAACCCACAATTCCAATGACTGGCTACACCCACGCTCTCACTTTTCTTTCTGCGTCTTCCACTGGATGGGGTAAGCGTTTTCAGGCTTAATTACCTCATGGACCTAGAAGCGATTCTCCTTCTTTGACTTCTTTCCTCCATTCACTGCGCTCCGCTCACCTTTTCGCTCGGACGCATCGTCGAGAAGACTACGGACAACAGTGGGTGGTGCGGGGACGGCACTGCGACTCGTTACCCCCGATAATGGGCGACTAGAGCTCGTTCAACACGCGCCCACCATTATCTAAGAAAAGACGCGTGGAAGGAGGAGGCGTGAAGAGAGAGGAACCCAAAGAGGCAGCGCGGGTGTCGAACCGTCGACCCCCCAACATATCCTTTAAAGCGGGACGCCTAACATTGCAAAGAGAGCGCATCTCCGCCTTTAACAACAACAGCAACAACACTAAACCTAATCCTCTTCGGCCACGCCCGACCGACCAAAAACAACAACAAAAGCGTCGAGAAAAATCTGTTTCGCCAGCTCTACATCCCTGAAAAGGACTCCTCTCTTCTTCACTTCCCTGACTCACGCAGAATGCTTGATGACTTAACAGAGGGCACACACACACACACACTTCATCCTCGTTATGCAACGAGGTAAAGGTTTGGGGGATAAATGGAACCGAATGGCGTCCACTTTTTTTTCCCCTCTCAACTCAGTCCAGCTGCTGCTGCTTCGATCTCCCCTCCTCAAATCCTAATCTGTGGACCTTTAAAGAGCGATTCGCATTCGCTCCTCTACCCCAAACTAGAGGACGGCGAATGCATGCGTCAAAGTCAACTGCGGTGTTCCATACATCGTGCCCAAACAACAATAATAAAGTTAAAGAGCTCGCTCGTGGATCAACAAGTGGCGACGCCCATTCCACCCGCCCTCGTCGGTCGCATTCTTCACGGTCCACCACTGAAACGTCCCGTGCACCCCATTTCTCTTTGTTTTTTTGCTTCTTTTCATTAATTTCCATTCCACAAGTCCAAAATGCATCATCGTCCACTCATTTTCATAGAAAAGTGATTTCGCCCTATTCCACTCTAATCTTAAGTTTCCAGCCAATGCTCATCGCTCCGGATGAGAGAGTCCATAAATATTATCTAGCCACTCACTGCTTAGAAAACGAACCAGCAATAAAGCCCCTGTCTCTCAAACTTTAAAACCAATCCGTAAAAGAATATTTTTTACACATGTCATCACAGCGAGCACGGATTCATTGGCGTCGAACACCTGGAGTAGGACACATTGGAGCCCAAAGCTTTCTCCTTGAATCCTAATCCTATCTATCATAAAAAGATCCTCCTGATTTCCCTGATCAAATAAAACTTCCTCCTCGAGTTCTCCCCGGTTATCTAATCAGTGGACACTCTTTGTATATTAAATTTTCAGGGAACCCTAGGCCTACTTGAATAGCTGAAAATACAACTAGACCAAGTCCACTTTCAATAAATTGTGGATAAACACCAATTGTGAACCAACATCAAATTTTAGGACAACAACAATTATACTTTCGAGAACAATGACATGCATCTCTTTGGGTAAATCACGATTCCTCATTTCTTTAATAAAATAATAGCTTCAACTCTAAATTACTCTTATATCAGAGTAGGAGTTGAATAATGCATAATTAATAAATGCATAATTTCTAATAGGTCTTGTGGAGCTTACTGTGTTTTCTTCACAAGACCTTTTAATCTGTGTTTTGTCTACATAAGCTCCACAAGACCTTCGTTTTCATCTGTGTTTCGTCCACTTCATCATTTGTATTTCTCCACATCGGGTGACTTTTATTCAATTGTTTTTATTATTTATTTTTATTTCTAATTCTCTTAATTAAAATGGAGTCTACTTGTATTTTCAGTCATCCATTTCATTCCATTCTTATTAAAAAATAGTACCCTACCCCCAATGGGATATTTAACAAAACAGGAAAAAATCGTTATTCGAAGTGAAGAGTGTTTGTCTGTCTGTTTCTTCCAACCCGGGAAGCTCAAGGAGTAATAATAAAATTCCGAACCGAAACTAATCTAGATAGTAACACTTCTATTCAATAATATATTGATTTTAAAAATATCACGTGCCACGGTTCATATTCAAAGATTTCAAACGCACATGCATAGAAATAGGGGCGCGAAATGGCCAATTATGAAATAAGACAGAAATGGATATATTTCACACGTTATTGATTTAGTTTTATGCTCATATACTTGTTGTTATTGATTTTTAGGTTCCGTCAATTCGAGTTCGACTTTTGTTCCCTTCATCTTGTTCTATCTCCCACCATGTTGCAATCTTTCTTTATTCCATCAAACCATCTTGTTCTTGGTCTGCCTCTTTTTCTCTGTCCTTCAATTTTTTCAAGCATTATTATATTCCCTAGCCCTTCCTTGTTTCGCATTATAGGCCAGTTTTTGTCGTAGCATCATGGCCTCCAATGCAAGATCGGGCTTGATTTCATCTAGGACGGTCCTGTTTGTTATTTTGGCAACCCAAGGAATCCTAAGCAATCTTCTCCATATCCACATGCGTCAATTCTTTCTTCTCTCATTCTTTGCACTACCCAACTCTCACATCCTTACATTATCACAGGGAAAATCAGGGCTTTCACAATCCTTATCTTTGTAGCTTTAGATACATTCCTGTCTTTCATAATCTTTTCCAGTTTTATCATTGCTCTTTTTCCCACTCATGCATTGACCGTCCTTATCAATATTAGATCCCAAAAGAGCAAACCTAACAACCACTTCAATTCTATTATGAACCCTTTTAAATTACTTGACATAATTTTTGCTCTTCTTTAAATTCAGTTTCAGGCGAGCCCTTTCACTCTCTTTCTCAATCTTCTTGAATATCTTTTTCGCATCTACCAAGCTTTCTGTTGGTCATGCGGTGTTGTCTGCATACCTCAGGTTGTTGATGCAGATTCCACCAATTTTCACTTCTTCCATAATCCCTTCAAAAGCCTTACTGAATATGTATTTAGCAAACAGGTCATAGAAATGGTGAAAGTATGCCGCCTTGTCTGACGCCCTTCTCTACCTAAACCATTCTGTCTCTCTCGCTCCAATTCTGTTCTAACCAGTCGCCTTTTGCTCATGGTAAAGATTTTGCTTCAACACAACTAGGTGTCCTGGAACTCCAAAGTCTCTCATGAAAAACACAATCGCATGCTTTGCTGTAGTCAAACAAACTCACGTATACATTAGTTTTGTGTTCTTTTTGTCTTTTCTATAATCTTACATTTGAAATTTGGTCTGTGATACCTCTACTTTTCCGGAATCCAGCTTGCTCCTTAGGGAGTTCTCTTCCCATATATACATCGAGCCTTCTTTGAATGACTTTTAGCAATATTTGAGGTATTAACGCTATAGGTTCTATAGTTTCGCATTTTTAGGTTTTCATGTTTACATGTATTAAAAAGTTGTGTTTACGGTGTAAAACATAGTAATTTCCATTGGCTATTAGCATACCCAGGATGTGGACGATATTTCCGAAACAGACGAATAACTTTAGAGTCATAAATGGCAGGTCTATCTACAGGAAAATGCCGTGCCCGATTGAATAACGTATTCACAGCGCCCTTAGTGTACTCCCTGAGAAGTTACGATAGCTAACTTTTGAGCCATGATAGATAAAGGAAAAATTCCAATGACAAAGTTGTAGAATAGCGTCACCGATTAGTAGAAATCCATTCTTTGCATAAAGCATAAACATCCATAAAACTGGGGAGAAAAATCCATGTATGGGACGCATTATACTGTATTTACGAGGGCGAGTCAAATGAAAGTGAGCCAATGCAAATATAAGACAAATGGAGTAAATAGTCTCCATGAGCATTTATACATTTGTCCCACTGAATAACGAGTCGCGTGATTCCCTTCTCAAAAAACTTCTTGGGTTGCTGCTTCAAAATGTCTATAACCGATTCCTTTACGTCATCGTCCGACACGATTCTGGTTCCCTTGAGCTGATTTTTCAATTGCCCGAAAATGTGGCAAGGCTTATCCTCCGTTCTTGTCTAATCAGCTCATCAACCTGTGCAATTGTCTATTGGATCGTCTTTGCAACTTTCATGTCCTTCTTTGAACCGTTTGCTCCAACGCTTCACAGTGGCCAATGAAATGCAATGTTCGCCGTACACGGCAGCCATACGGCAACTAATTTCGCGTTGGGAAACACCATCAAAAACCTGACCACACCACGCTGTTCATCTTTTGTACTTTTCTATCACTCTGTATAAGCAAATAGCTGATAGAAATTGATGTAGTTTACATTTTTAAATACATGTAAGCATGAAAATGATAATTTAATCATCTTAGCATAAAACCAAATAGACTGTAAAAAATATCAATTTCCATTTGATTTCATAATTGGGCTATTTCGCGCCTCTATATACGTATTTAATGTGCCTATGAAATCATTGAATATGAACCGGGGCACCTGATATCCTTATATTATTGGACATTGGTGTTATCTATATTAGTTTCGACTCGTAATTTTATTATCATTCCGTGAGCTTTCTAGCAAGCTAATTAAATATTGGATGATGACAAAGTGACATGGCGAGAAATTATTCACTTCACTAGTACTTCTTTATAGGATCCATGCGGATAAATTTTATTGGAGAGGCCACTTTTTGTAGGCCTTATATTCACGAGTACGGTAATAGTCTTTTCTTTTATTTTTTTTAAAGTGCAAGATAATGGGTTCCATTTGCGCAAGATGTTAGTTTTAAAGGGCATCCATTTTGGACGAAAGTAGGGATCACGGTTTGTCATTCGATCCGACATTTGCGTAGAGACCTTGCTTCTCTCGAGGTAATTCTAGATTCTCCAATGAATGAATTGGATGAGCTTTTGTCGGTGAAGCCACGAACACTTCTTTCGCTTTTGCCTTTGTCATGTTGACTACAGCAAGAGCTCTTGGACAACTTGAAAAAGGACATTGTAAGCGATGAATCATAAACATAGATAAACGCATTCGACCAAACACCTGTCCCGTATACCGTGGTTGTAATAAACAAGAAAACTAATGTATACATCAAGTTAAAACTAATCTGCAATCTCTCGTCATTAGATGCCGTCATAGACGAGTGACGGTGAAGTCGGTCTATGAAATCCTATGACTAAAAATCCAAATTTTATTTGCTCCAGGGATGGTTTAGCGGTGAGGTCAATTTCCCTGCAAAATTTTATTTTTAAAATTCAATTTACAACCAACTTTATGGCATTTTGTCAAAGAAGAGCAATTTGCGACCTCATGGTTTGTGAATTTTTTTTTTTTGCGATTTTTTTTAACAGAACAAAACGTTTCTTGAGCTTAGACAGTGTTTTAGATCACTTGAGTGATATTATTCTTGAAAAAATAATTGCGAAAACAAAAACGCACCGAGTGATTGAAGCGCTTCAATAGGAGGCAGATTCAACAGAATGTTTCGTTTCTTCTTTCGTTTTGTGCTACTCTTAAGCGAAGTTCTGCACTTTCGGAAGATTTGGTATTACTGTATAAATAGATCACCACAAAACCTCTTATGCATTCCGTTTTTAAAAAGGGCATTAACCCTCGTTCTTTATAAAAAACACTAACAATAGCAAATCAGCTCCATTCTTCTTCTTTTTCCCATTCCCCTTAGCCTTCTCATCGCTTCACTGCTGCCTTCTTGCACTCCCTATCCACTGGCTTGTTTGCTGTAGCAAATTAGACAAATTTACTTATTTATTTTTCAATTCTATTAAATTCAGTATTTACTCATATAAAATCAGTTCGGACTGCTCAGGCTATCATTACCAAAACGATCTTAAAAAGTTGACGAGGGGAATTTAAATGTGACAATATGATTGGATAAATGTGTTCAATACAATGAAATCTATAGATATCATTGGTTCAATATGAGTGAGTGAATTACCAGCATTGAGTGACATGTACGTATATGGGTCAATACTATATAAAATAGTGAAATAGTGTATAAAAGTGCATGCATGAAAACAAATCGTGAACCATAAAAACAGAACATTTACGTAAAAATGAATATATAAATTTAAAATTCTAGGGTCTGTTAGTTTAAGTAGCGAAATCACATGCCATTGTTGCAATAAAACTCACTTGTTTATAGATTGTACCTCACTGCACTAGGGTTTACTTTGTTATAGAGGGTGTTTACTAAATGTACGGCAAACATTCAAGAGGGTGATTCTTTGTGTTATTTTAAGCATCTTTTGTCCTTTGATGAGTTTCCGAATGCCGCTTTGTTTCGAAGATACACGGCGATACAGGTTTTTCCACAAAAACAATCCCTTATTACCTAATATTCATGTAAAGCTTGTTATTCTACAATAACCGCTGACAATGAGTACCACTAGCTAGGATGCCCGAATCCAATATTCTCCTCATGGACTCCCGAACTCTTTCAAAAACACCAGGATTTTTTCTTATTACATTACAATCATCAACTATCCGAATTACCAAATCTTCTACATTTTCCACTGGAGTAGTGAAATCCACGAGTACACTGATAATGTTTTCGATATCTACACTAATCTTGTGTGAATGCAAAAACAACCGTTGTTTTTAGTCATCATCATGTTGTTAAAAAATGTGCGTATTGTTTTTGTCGAAAATCCTTTATCGCCTTGTATCTCGATTGTTGGTGATCCGTTCATCGGATTTTGGAAATTTTTGTTTTGTTTTGTTCGGAATTCTATGCTGAACAAATCTTCAACTGGAATTTTTCGTGTATCTGTTACGGTTTTTAAAGATAGGATTTGAATGTGTCCTAATTTGCATATTTGGGATGATGAAAAGTGCACCATGGGATAGGTCACTCGCAACTTCCTATTCATTGGATTCATCAAAATTGATATATCTGTTTCGGTTACGAAAATAAAAATAAAAAAAGGGGGGAGGGGTTCATTTTTGTATCCACCCTGTATATGCATATACAGAGATTATGATTTTTCGATAGTATCCGTCGGAATATTGACCACGGAGCAATATAAAAATTCATTTATTTTATATGTACGATTAAATTGTCTCGGTTCCATTTTGCCATTATGCCTCACCATTTTCGACATTAGCATATTCTTGACCGATATCTCGCACTGAAATTTGGATGCGATATCCATAATCGTCGGTGAAAGACACATTCATTTCACATGACAAAATAGACTCAATCAAATTACAAAAGAGGAATTTTAATAAAAAGAACAAATGTAAATTGATTTATTTACAAGTGTGGATTGCAATTATTACAACGATTGAGACAAACAGCTCTTTGGCCACAACTTAACAACGAAGACTAAAAATGAGATCAAATTACAAACTAAAAGTTAAAAAAATAATTATAAAAATTAAAAATAAAATATGATAAATAATAAAAAGACAAAAATTATGTTTTATTTTATTTTTAATTTTTATAATTACTTTTTAACTTTTCATTTTTAAATTTATTTCATTTTTGATCTTTGTCGTTAATTTGTTGTGGCTAATTCTTTGTAGACAGGGGTATTGTCTCATTCTTTTCA
The DNA here is from genome assembly GCA_023313115.1 of Rhysida immarginata. Lineage (NCBI taxonomy): Eukaryota > Metazoa > Arthropoda > Chilopoda > Scolopendromorpha > Scolopendridae > Rhysida > Rhysida immarginata. Next base: position 321,083 of record JAHWFO010012650.1, read on the forward strand.
CACACAAAAAAAGTGGGGACAGAGACGGAAAATACAGGATTCAGTTCGTTGATAAAAGTTTTTAGAAAGTTCACTTTTTAGAGGATTTGATTGCTTACAAAATTCCTGTAATGTTAAATTGTGAATAGAATTGAAACAACCATTAAAATGAGATGGCAGAAAAGGAAGAATGATCCGAAAACATTAATTTTTCAGGAGGAGAAGAAGAAGAAACTACTATCAACAAAGACTATCTTGAGCCAGTGAAAGCAACGTACTTCATTTGCCAGTGAGCCATAATAATAATACAAGAGTTGGAAACAACCAGTAAAAAGTTAACTTTCTAAGAACTATTAGTTTATACGCGTATATACTGAATTTAATTTAAAAGTTCAAGTATTTCTCTTATCTCCCTTGTATACTTTTACTCTCTAAATATGATATACACAACAAATGATACATTGACATCCAAAAGGAAGACTGCGTCCTCGTGCACAGGCTCGAGGCTCCTCCGGCCTATCTGTTACACAATGTTCACCTTTAAACCACCACCCATTAATAAGCTCGAGGGAGGCTTCTTTCTGTACAGCCAAGCAGATCGCAAAAGAAGTCTGTTTACTCTCGAAACCAAATAGCAATCGTTCCATTAAAGCCAGGAAGTATCTTGATCATATTCTTCCTTAACGACAGCGTCATCCACCATAACCCACACGCAGGCGTTAAGACGCAAAAATACCGTTCCGTTAATAGACATTCGAAAAATCCAAATCCCAAACGCTCTCCATTATTACTGTGGCTATACTCCACACCATCCTCCTCATCGATCCGTCCACGCTTTATAAATCCACTCCACCTACTCGATAATCCCTGTCGCAACGCTCTCTTTACTCTCTCCCTCCCAGAAAACCACCCGACCCGAGACCCAATCAAGACCAATTCCTCAATTCTCTAAACATAATAATAATAATAATAATAATAATAATAATAATAATAATAATAATAAACAAAAGCCGTTTCATGGTAGATTTCCCAGCTCTATAGAAAAAGCTGACGCTGCTTCAGTGCAGTGGCTTAAGGCTGGGACCCTGTTTCCTGAGACAAAGTGTCATGATGACATCTCAAGATCAAGCCAATATAAACAAGAAATCATCAAAACTACATACAGAAAAAATATCAATTAGCAATGACAAATATGATAGGATATCGGAAACAATTCAACACACAACTTCAGGGCGTGGTATGTTCGCCAATACAGACTTCACCGTCATAACCGTTTTGCAAAACAATCCATAGTGCACATCTAGGCTACTGTATGAAGCCAAAACAGTCCCGTACTCAAAGTTAAATTCCCAAAATAATTATTTTCCGAATATAAAGATCTGTCGAATAACATGTAAAATTTTAAATCAGTCACAGCAGAACCTTCGCCTAAGAAAATACTAAATTTGTCCGGACGAATGACGTCACCCGCCACTGCACTTCATCGCAGTCTTGATGCCTAATGAGATCACAATGGCGTGATTCGATTCAAAAAGGAAAACGAGAAGAATCGGGATTAGAGAGAGAAAGGAAGCGCCTTAGCAAAACAACGTCACCTCATTCGGAGGAGGGGGAAGCAAGTGGTAGGAGTGGTGGACAAAAGAGCGCCAAAGCGAAAATAATTCCATTTCCGCTTTCGCCGTAGCGCTCTGCTCTACTTGGAACGGCAGAAACCCAAAAGAAGGGAGATTCTAACCAAAACAGATTCTAATGAGGATCCGATGATAACAACACAAGGGAGTGGCTCCTCTCTCTCTCTTTTTATATATTCATTCACATTGCTTCTTGTCAACGGCACCAACCTGTTGTAGACACATTCGTCCTCCCCGTGACACTTCCTACGTCGTTGCGACCGGAAGCACAACCTTGCGCTTCTGTCATCACCCCCTGAAGGGAGCGGTCTTCGCGGCTGCTACTCATTATTATCGTGTTATAACCATGTGTGTCTCTATATATATATACACATCTGTGTATGTGTATGCGTGTGTGCCCTTCATAAAAAAAAAAACAGGCGCTCCATACTCCTCTCCGCACCCACTCACTCCGACTCGATAACCTTCAATGGCTGCTCTTCGAGGATTCCCAATGCAAAATGAGACAACCTATAAAAGAGACCCACTCTACTGCTGCTACTACACTATTACTACCATACTACGGGAAGTTGTTTCCAGGTGGCCTCGATGCCGCTCCCGTCACCTGCCCTTCCCTCGACGAAGGTGCGCCCGAAAACCGGTAGCTCACCGACCGGCCCTTTTAAACCGTCTGGACGACCATCCCCACAGACAACAAGCACATTGCTATCGCTTCTTTGCCCAGATAGAGAGGAAGGTGAGGTCCCCCTTCTGCTAGCTGCAACGCACTCGACATCAAACCCCAAAACACTTTGCGCTCTGTGGGGCCAAACTTCCGCCTTTGCACTTCTTTTTTAATTAGCGCCCGTGTCAACGCCGAATTTCCCCCCTTTCGTCATCAGCAGATGCAAAACACAAATTAAAGTCCACCACCAAAACAGCACTGCACCGTCACCACAAATTCCTTTTCCTCATTTTGCATGAACAGTCAGTCGGGCTCCTCCACATATTCGCAATGAATACGCTTCCAAGGAGGCTCCTCACAGCCTCATTCCTTGGCTATGTCGACGAAAAAAAAAACCTGTGGATTTGGTGATGCTTTTAACACATGACGAGAGCTTACACCTTTTTCACATTTTTACTGCGTTCTTTTTCACGGTCATTTAGTAACTTTAACAAACACTTAATCCATATTTAAAATAAATTGTGTACATTTACAGAACAATGGTCCTGACTATGTTTATGATGGCTGCATCCATTCAGATTTCAATAACGGTTGCAAGTGAAATATTATAAAGGAAGGCTGAACATATTATAAAGAAAAATGCATAACCTATCCACAGTTTCTTTGTAGAAATATTGCTCAACTTTTCTAAAACAAACGTTCCGTTAAACATTCTAAGTCATGTTTTATCAATAATTTAAATATCTGAGGTTTGGCGTGTAAAAAAAATCCTCACAAGATCCCTCTTCATTTACTCTTTAAGTCATTTTGTTTTACTGTTCATAAAAATTGTTGTCACAGTTTCATTGGCGTGTATAATTTGTACGGTATTTATACACTTTATCGTTAAGTGAAATATCTACATCATCTTTTCACAGCAGGTCTATGCAGTCGTGGCTTCTGCTCTAGATATCTTGTCTGAATTAGCAATTGGAGAAGAGAAGAAGCCATTTCTAACTTGAGCAATGACTAAAATTTTAAAGTCAAAATTTAAAAAATGGTGGAATAGTACATTCGAACAATTTCCCGATTTATCATGAAAAGAGTTGAATCGGTTATTTCAAAAACTTGTCATTTTCTAAATTTCAACAAATCTTCTCTGATCATGAGTTTTTAAATCGATTTCAGAGAGAGAAAAAAATTGAGTTGGGAAAACGAATACAAACTCCGCCGCTCATAGTGAGTGGTCGGACAATGAAAAATAAATTCAAATACCCTTTTAACTCCAATATGGATATTAGAGCCAAACAATTCATTAACAAAAATTATTCGTCCCGGTGAGAGAAGTCAGTACATGTCCGCTTCTATCCATTTAATTAATTTCTCCAAACAGGCTGAACCAATAATTACAAAAAGTACATCAGTCACAGTTCAAGGAACGCTCTAAGTATCTGTTAATTTTTTTTCATGAAAAAAATTAACAATATTTTACTCCTATGGACAAACTTTGGGGGGGGGTCATTAATATCTCCACCAGAGCCAAACAAGTTATTTAAAAAAAGTATTCGTCTTAATGTGATGACTCCGTATATGTCGAATTTATTGAGTTTTGTTCTGCTTTTTGCTGTTTTGGAGGCGTTAGCAAAACTGATCCCATACGTACAAACCTTTTAGGTTTTCAATAATTCAGCATACCTTTTAGAAACCTAAATTTTTAAGTGATTTCAGTACAAACCAGTTGAGAATGCAGAGTATACTGCATTGCCAGAACCATGTTAATTAAAAACATCGTTACTGTATTCGCGAAGTCGGTAGTTCCTTCGCCAATTTTTCTCGAATTCTTTGATTTTTATTCCGATTCGGTTAGAGCATCAAAGAGTAAATTAAAGTTATAATAGGCGCACATCCTTATCTATTGAGTGGTCAGCCAAAAGCTTAAGAGGAAAAAATGGACCGAGTCATTGTGAAAAAGTACTAAAGCAGTGTGAAAAAAACTGTAAAATAACATACAAAGTGAAGTAAAGTTAGAGTGAGATAAAATCCACGTCTGACATTTGGATTTATTCCGGTGCAGTATGCAGCTTTCAGCCGCTACAAAGATGATACAAAGAAAAAAGTACTAACAAGTTGGAGAAAGAAATCATCTGGTGAAGACAGCTTAGCGGTCGAAATCTGCATAGTACTTAGGAACAAATCCAGTTTTGGATGTGCATTTTATCTCGCTCTCTTTAATATCACTTTACGTACCTACAGGTACTTAAGTTTGTTTGTTTTTTGTTGGCTGTTCTCATTCTGTATACCTGAGTTTAAATTAAGTTGGACAAAGTAGAGGTTAACCACATTTTAAAGGACGTTCTGCTCATCAGATTGTATCAGAGTATTAATTAAATTTGTTATCAACATTAGAGAAGCTAGAATTTCTTACAGGAGATCATTTGAACTTTATGGGTGCCATAGACTATAAGCATTCAACCATGTAGTACCTAGTACGTAGGAGCAGATTAAAAATTAGAAGGTCCAGTGAATCATGGGTCTTTTTATGGTGGAGGAAAAGAAGTTCCTTTTGAATTTCCTATTTCTTTTGAGAAATCATTTCCTATTCGAACCCATGTTGACTAAGTCCCAAGACATCCCGCTTTATTTCTTTATTAAAATAGGAAATTCTTATTGATCCGTCATGTAGGCGGCTGTGATGAACATAACTTTGATTTATAGCCAACACTATAGGATGTCTTTCCGAAAGACAGAGGGTACAATTGTTCCAACCACCCAGAGCATTCCTGGAAATTTGCTCGGTAATTAAGATAGATGGTGGAAACAGTCTTACTTTTTATCCAACTTTTTTAAGATTTGTTCGATATTAAGGCGACTCGATTTTTCAGTTCAAAAAATTCCGTCGATCGATTGATGCTAATCTATCCAGAGCAAATGTTGCGCGAATCTGTTGATGCTAATCTAGCCATGTTGGTTCTTGCATCAATGTGGCTTTATTAGTTCCATTCTATTGTGGGACACCACGTTCCGTTGCTGCCTTTTCATTCCCGACATTCTCTCAAAGCACTCACTCACTCGTACGAAAACCTTTGCGAGTCGTTTCTTTCCCGCGTTTAAAGACGAAAAGGAACGTATGGCGCGCTTCTTCAACGCTCCAAATGGAAAACGATTCAGTTGGTGAACGCCAATAGGTGCGATTCTGAAGTCACTTCACGTCTTCTCCTCCCTCCCTCTTTCTCTCTTTATTGAAAAGCAGAAAGACCTTTTTTGTAATGAATTCCAAAACGGAGCCTTGTCCATGTGTAAACGGCATCACGAACGATTAATCCGAGAAGAACGTCGCTCGCGATATACATACATGAAAGGCCTCTTTTCATCCTTTTTTTTTTTTTTTTTTTTTTTTTTTTTTAAACATACTCCTCATTATAACACCAAGGCTAAAAATTCGAAAAACATCTTTAATTATTACAGCTAACAAAACCGATAGGACCACCCCCGTTCGGACGATAACGCTCGTTTACCTTCATTTTGCCTTTCCCTTCATGTAAACAGTTTTACGAGATACGCTCACCTATTTTATGTTAATTGCTTAATTTTCCAAGGAAATACACGCCGTAAACGTCAAAATGAATGTCCCAATTAAATGAACACAAACACATATACTCGCTTTAACTCGTGACCACAAAACACGAATTCTTTAAATTAAACAAAAGTCGACAAAAATTATTACGTACATGTATTGTAAATAGGAACATAAAACTTGTTGGACTCCCTCATTTAGGAATTTATGACAGAAAATAGACATTCATTGACCCTCAAAGATAATCACAATTTAACTAGCTACTGATAAAAATTTAAGAAAATGACGATGAAAACAAAAAATGCCCATCATCGTTACATCTCGTAATTTCTGTGTTTTATAGCAACAATTGTTAAGAAAATCTTAGAAATTAAAAGACACAATGACAAGGGGGAAATCCTGTGAGCAATTGAATTGTTTTTCTTAGAACATTTCATTTAAAGAGAAGAAACTTTTCTGTAATTTTATTAAAAATAAAAATAAAAACTCTTTTTAAGCACACACTTTTATTTTAAAACCGTGCACATAAAAGTAAAAAATAAAATTAAAAGTGTGGCTATTTATTGTGTAAAGCATTTTCATATTTTAAATTTTATTATTCCTCGCACTAGAGACTCGCAACAAACAGAAACTCGGAAAGAACGACAGAAAGAAAAGTTGTAGCTCTCGACCAAAACTACTTTTTCTTTAAAAAGAAAACTCTATCAAAAATCATCATAAACATTTGGTTCAATAAGGAAAGTCTTCCTCCTCAGAGAGTAATAAAAGCAAAGGTGGTTCCACTCCACAGTAGTCTTCGTCAAAACACTGCTAAAATACAGGTGTATGAAAATTTTTGATCACATCCTAACGGGAGCATACGGAGATGCTTTTCAGATCCTTACAATTTCACTTACGTACATGTCGCTTGGGATCGTTTTAGCTGACGACTATAGACTAATCGTCACATTGACTTACAGGAGGTGGATTTGTAAAACTGAAACACCTGGGTTTATAGCAAAATTATTTATTAATATGGTGTAGGACCTCCTTTGGCGGCCAATACAGCATGAACTCGCCATGTACAAGTTATGTACGTACAGTCGCAAGAGGGATTTTGAGCTATTCCTCTTGCAAAATTTTGACTAGATCAGTGCGAATTCGCCCTATTTACCTGACGCACTTATAGGAAAACCAACACCCGCGGACCCGTGTAGTAATATTGAAAAGCTCTAACTATTAATACAGGTAACCGAAAAACTATGACTTACTGTAGTTGACTAGTCGACGGCCTTCCACCGATCATCTCCTACTGCAAATGCGTACGAGAGCGATGGTGTCGTGGGTTGAATAGCAGCCACCACTAGTAGAAAAGAAAAGAACAAATACAGAGTTCAGTTATAATGACTCAGTCGACAGTTTCTTATTTAAGTAGAAAAAAAGAGGAGAAGATTATATTAATAATTAACTTAATAAACTAATTCTCTGTTATGTTCAATAAGGCGTAACATTCAATTCATGTATTGTGTTCACACAGATAAATCGAGCCAACACGGAACTACAATATCGAGCGAACAGAACGCGAGTTACAAGATATCAGAGATAAAAAGAAATAATAATAATACAGAGTAAATACAAAACAGTAAGCACTAACAAAAAAGACAAGTACAGAATTCAATAAATGATAAACAATAAAGACAGCTGTAATCACAAACATGTGACGACGGAATTAATTAAATAAATCAATGACATCAGGATTCTCATTGTATAGGTTTTGAATTCTCAACATTGCATCCCGACGAGATTTTTCCTCACGGCTTAATAGGATGCCAAAGCTTCATCACGCGCTTCCTCGTTGCATGGGACGGTACTCGGATGAAAATGAACTCGAGAAGGTTCGGAGCATCCACCTTCCCAATGAAAACCTTCTTAAGAAAGGCAAAAATCAGTCTTCATTCTTATGTCTGACAGTTCACAAAGATCGAAGGTACATCAAAAATCGGAAGAAGACATTTTGCACTCTGTCCAGTTTACAAGACTGTAGATTTGAACCCCCATTCCATAAAAAAGAACAATAAGGTAAAATGTGTAAAACAAATTAGAAGGGCACCGAAAATCAAGAGCTCTGTAAGCCTTCAGACAAACGGAGTCAACATGGGAATTATAGAAAAGTGTGCTGTCAATGATTATGACAAGATCACGGACACAGGACTTGGCGGCCTGCACATTTCCACAGATAGAGTAGGAGAACTCAATAAAATTGGTCATTTGTCACAATAAGTACAGAGCATTTGTATGCGTTATTTGCAAGCTCATTCTCCTCACGTAATGACATCACTCAAAAACGTCTGCTGGAGCAGATGAGCATCAAGAGTATTCTTAATGTTACCAAAAAGTTTCACATCAACGGCATATATCAATGTACGGGAGCTTCTCTTCACCTCGGGAAGGTCAGCAGTAAAGATGACAAATAATAAAGGCCCTAGGAACATCACAGTGAGGTCTATAATCGACAGGCAACGATGAATGATGCGCACAGATATAACACACTGTCGATCCAACAGGAAAGAACGCATTATCCTAAAGAGCCCGTCAACAATGTCAATCGCACGCAATTTTTCAATTAGTAACCCATAACGGACAGAGTCAAACGACTTCGTATATAAAAGTAGACAACGTCCAGGTGCTGGCAGTGCTCATGAGCATCATAATCATGAGTGGCGAGAGAAACAAAATTGCCGACAATGAAACATCGAGGAATGAAACCGCGTTAACACGGAGAAACATGAGGAAGGACATGTTGTAGAAGATATTCTGTCTTCTGGCAGAACCAGTCTTAAAGACGAGAATCACAACAGTCTTCTTCCATCTTTGAGGATAGTGCCAGCTTGGAGACCCAAATTAAAGATGTGCCTATGAAGAGCAATTCTCTGTCAGACAATTGCAAGGCTTAGAAAACATGAAAAGTAAATTAAATAAAAGTAAATTGCAGTTGATAACAGAGTTCATCAAATTATAGTTGATGTCTGTATGAATGAGATGTCCAGTTATTACAAGAAATTAGGATCTTGCAGAAGCGAATTGAATATGTTGTAGAAATGAAGAATAAAGAACTATACTCAATCCAATGAAAGTTTTGAATGGGCGTGTCCAATTAAATTTCAATTAAGGGGCCCAGTGGAAAAGCGGTACATGCCTCCTATTAATGAATATCGAGTTTTCGTTATAGAAAGACAGCTCCAGCCATGTATGGTCTCTTGAATGAACATCTAGCACAGTGGCATGTGGCATATAAGCATTCTGAATATCTATCCTATTCTTCTTCACGTTAGTATGTTTTGAAATGGGTTTAAATGTGTCTTAATTCCATAGATATCCCCTGTCAATATTTGATAGTTTAATCATCATCTTATTTATTTTTCTTATCAGTTCAGCCATTAAAGACAAGTGATAAGATTGTTGAGAAAACTTGCTTTTTGTTTAAAACCGCTTTTGTGGCATGTGCCCCTCAATTGTTAGACATTCTTAACTTTATTTTTCAAAATGCCTAACAATTGAAATCTGAAGATAAACTGGACACGCCCCATCAAACTTTCAAGATTTGATGTTTTTGAAAGGGTGAAGACGGTTTTTGAAGAAATAAATGTTCAAATAAAATTAAAAGTTCATTAACTTCTTCAGACTTAGCTTCCGTTGGAAAGTTCTCAAAAATTATACAAAGAATTAGATTTTTAGAAAATTAACAATGAGGTGGTGGGTAAAAAGTGTATTTGATTCCTTCTATGGTGGAGTAACAACAATGAAAATAAATGGGGGTAGAGTTAAAATGTGTCAATTATTAAATAGCGGAAAAATGGAGTTACCTCTTTTATTGTACAATGTCCGTCTGTCCCCTACATATTTTCGATATTTTTTGACACAAAGTCGAAATTCAGAATGTAACTTACAAGGGCATGTCCTACTTCACTATCAAGTTCACTTAAAACTGGTATCGGAGTTACGGGGATGTAAGTTCGAGGGGACCATCTGCTCTATGTGGTTTAAATGCATGTGAAGGAGTGAAATTCGGTAAGCCGATTCCTCTAGACAAGATCTGCATTACTATGAAGTTTGGGTCAAATTCTTCCAGTGGGGTCGGAGTTGTGGGAGTAGCAGTCACATGGTCTTTAGAACTATTAGAACGTTTTCAAAAGGCAGCATATGGCATGTGATATATCATTCGGTCAGAAATGACGGGAAATGAATGAAAGGAGGTAGAGTTCTTTTCAATTTTCTAAACATTACGTGATCGTTGTGTCCACAATTCCTTGGCGGATTCTTCTTCTAGATTAGTTTTATTGTTTGAAGGATTGTCCTTTGGACTGGTAAATTTACTTTTCATCCATCCCCTCATTGTTCATTTTGTAAAAATCTAATTCTTTATATATTTGTTGTTAAGTGCTATTTTTTGACAAGGAACACCGTTTCGTTTCTTATTTTATCTCATAACAGAGAATATTCTATTTTCTTATCTTGCAACGAGTCACTTTAAGCGAACCTAGAAAACAGGTACTCGCCTCAGTGAGAATTCCACGGGTCAATGAGAATTAAGCAAAAAAATTATGGTCATCGATGTCGTCTGCTCTTTACTTCAGTTTGTTCTTTTAATGTGGTCACGGACCAAGTGAAGGCCACATTTGACTTCCCTGCACTTCCTCCCGCCCGATCATCATTGAAGAAACTAAATTTTGAACATTTTCCCCTTTCAGGCCATTATAGCTTCACCGCCCTGCATCCGCGTCCCAGTCATCAAAGGAGAAGCCAACGCCCACTAGCACAAACACATCAGCTCACTTAAACTCACGACTGCTCCCCTTTGCTTTATTCAAATCAATGCCCAATACATAAACAGCGAGAGCAGCAGTTTTTTTTTATCCATCCCATCCTCCTCATCCTAGCACGTGTTTGAAACCGCGACGTCACCAAAAGGCATCTCTAGTATATCAGTGAATGTGTATGTAAATGTGTGTGAGTCTGTATGTGCGTGTATCGGAATTTGGGCTCGTGCGATTCGAACAAAAGGGGCAACGAACGGGATACGCGTGCGCCTCGCGTGGCTACAGGTCGTGTGGCGCGTGCCCGTCGCAGGTTTTGCTCATCATCGCGACAGAAGGCGAGTGATCGCGCCAGCTGCGCTCGAGCATCCCCAGCTGTCGCCAATGGAGTCTGTGGTTGGTGCTCGTGCTCACAAGCTGGTCGCTGCTCACCTTCCAACGCGTGCACTCACACACGCAACACACCCGACTAGTATCATCCTCCTTCTTCGTTTACAGCGGCTCAGGTAGATGGGTGCAAACGGCTGCGCCTGTTGCTGCTGCTCCTGCAGCCTGTTTGTCTCCTCACCCAATTGGGGCCCTTCGCATATTGTTGCAGTTGTCGAGGAAAGGGGGGGGGTTGAGCTGTTTGTTTTTTTGCTTATAAGGGTAAGGTGGGGGGTTCCATAGCCATCTGCTCGGGAGCCTGGCCCGAGTCGACAGCTGAGATTAGAAAGAGGGAGGGGGTTTCAGGTGGGTCGACGTCAAACCGTGTGCACGTGGCTCAGCAGCAGACTCACTTTCACCACCTTAAGCCTTTCATCACCTGGGGGATTCCCTTCCACGAGAGGAATACCCCAGTCTATAAGAATCAATATCAAAGTTTAATTTCTTCAAGAGTTGGGTGACAAAGTGACCTTCATTTGGTCCATGTCGACGACATATTAAGTTTTATTTTTTGAGATTCCTCCAGAGACGCACGTTCTTTTTTTAGCCGATCCCTTTAGTCCAAAATGCAAACGCCATGGCAAAGCATGAGCCGGATACGAAAGCACGCATATACAACAAGAGAGGCGAGATTAATTCTCCTAGAAAGAGAGAAGGAGGGGACACGAGGAGCAGCAGCACGTGAGCACGCGCACACGCCTTTCACTTGTTCCGGCGCCAGATGTTGCCTCGCAGCCGGTGATGAGCGACAAAAGGTGCTCTCTCTCGCTCCAGAAATAAAAATTCGAAACCCCCATCCCAATCCCCCATTTCAACCACGTGACGCATGCAAATGCCTTCGCAGGTGAGAAGAGCTGCTCCAGATGGGGACACAAAAGCGCTCCGCGTGATTTATTTGCGGGTTCGTTTTTCGAAAGGTGGTTTCAATGCAGCCTTGGCACGTGCCAAACACAAGGTGAAAAGGAGGAGGTAAATGGGTTGGTCGAGAGAAACAAGGACAGAGTGTGCGCGCGCGCCAAAACTCTTCTTCTCTGAGTTACTTGTTCCTTTTTCTGGGTTAGTTGAGCGAAAACGGACACTTCGCTGGGAGGCGAACCACGGACCGAGACGTACGTCCAGATGCGACACTTCTTCCCGAGCAGGTGGCGCACGCACAAGCCCTCGCTCAAATGGCTCAGGAAGTGTTGCCAAAAAACGAAGAAGACCATTACAAAAAAAAAAGGGGAACAACGACGACGAGGACTGATGAGAGCAATTCCAATTCGCCATAGGCATGAACCAAAAGACCCCCAACTTTTTCTCTTTTCCTCCTTCCTCCAAAGGACTATCACTCAGGACCCCTTCTCTTCGTCCTTTTCTCATCTCATAAAAGCAAGCCAAACAGCTCGGGGAAGGGATCCCCATCATTAAGATCTCGATCACGTTTTCTAACCTCAGTGAAAAACAAAATTGGACCAGAAAGGGTTCTGCTCATCGACCTTCTTTAATACTTTAATAATCATCATCATTATTATTATTATTGTTATTATTATTATTATTATTATTATTATTATTAGTGAATAGTTAATCCTAACGAGTAGGTCGGTGCGCGCCTTTTCCTAATGGCTCACTTCCTTCTTTTCTCTTGTGGCCTTTTCCCTTCAAACTGCACTCTCCTTGGCTTCACATCTCTCACCATCCGAAATCGACATACAAAAGCAGACAGGGGAGAAATTGCAACTACGTACGACATTTAAAATAATAATTCAGTGTCGAGGTATATAGATTGATTTAACATATTATAGCATCAATGATCTCCAAACATACAATCTACGATACATACAAAACTTCTATTAAAACGCCAAACTTGATCCAAAAATAGAGGCCAATAAATTAAACTTAAAATACTGATAATAAAGCATTAAGGAATGACATAACTAAGTAGCGAAAGGCTAAATTAGTCGCCAAAACCTAAACCCTTAGAAACATAATCCGTGTATTTCCAAAATTTTTGAATCGTTTTTTGAAAATATTAGAACAAAGTGCCACTGAATCAAATTCTACCATCTTCGAATTTATTCATTACTCTTATATATTCTTCATTCATGACATCTCCTGACGATTGTTTGATATATTACATGCCATAGCTTGGTATTAATTTCCAATGGTACCATAATATACATGAGAACTTACGTGCCACCTTCAATAATTATTAATTAGTCGTTATCTTCATTCATGATGACAGGTAGTTTCGAATTGTTTGATCTTTTATACGCCATATCTTAACAATGAAAATTTCTAAAGGGACATATACGACTACTACTACTTGTAGGGCTTTAACGAGGACGTTTGTGTGAAAGCGTTCGTAAGGTTTGTGTTGATAATGCGAGTTAAAATGAATGTTGCGTGGCTGGAACGTGGAATGGTTATTGGTACAAATTAGATTAGATTCGGTATGTATTGGTACTTGTATCTGTACGTATTTGGAAACTTCAATTTCAAAGAAATCACCGGTCCAGTTATTCTGAAAAAGTTTCGGTGCATAATAAATTAACTCACTTTTGACGGAACCTAACGTAACTGGCTCACGTTAATATATTTTTAAATTTTAGCCGTATACATGACAATATTCAATAAGTATGCGCTTAGTGGTACGATCGATATCTGGCACAGCAATTGGACGACTTTGAAAGAACGCATCTCCATAGAACTGGAGTCGAAATCAAAACAAAATAGCGACCAGGAGAGTAAGCTGGGAGACAATCTACTTGTCCACAACGAGCTCTAGTGCCATTTCAGTTGCAAGTAGGCTTGCCAACCCTCCCGGAATCAGACACATTCTAATAACATTATACTATGCTGTATTCTCGAGCGAAATAAGGCCAAATTTATAAGTCTCCCGGAACTGCCAGTGTGAGAGTTGGTAAGCCTTGTTGCAAGTCAATGACTTTTTCTTTCTCCTGGGTATTAATGCTGTGTCTATTAATTTGGACCGATGCTCAAACAACTTGATAGAAGAGCAATTTTATGGGCCTGATCTTTTTGAACCATGATTCAAATTTATTGTTTAAAACAGTACTTCATACTACAGGGTGTCCGAAAAGTCCTGCTCCATAGGCGAAATTCTAATATTTCGGTTTCACACGCCACTGGCTGGACTTTTCGGACACCCTGCAGGAGGGCCTGTTGAATCCAATGGAGGTCACGAGCTTACAGTATGAAGAATCGCGATGTGGCTTACCAGGATTGAAAACGAATGATATTGTCATAGATAATCATTATGGCCCCCAGGAAGTTCGATAGAGGACACATTGAACAGATGCTGATACGTTTTAGACGCCCCTGTGCTATACAAAATACAGCCATGCCAAACATGAGTCATGGTGGACGTGTCGCGTGGATTGTCAGGCATTGGTCAGACTATTTTAGGGGCAACCTAAATCATCACAGTTTGGTAAGTTGTAGGGGAAAAAAAGGCTGATGGAGTTTTACGCAGAGTTGTGAGCGCGACAAACCTTTATGCAACAAAGCCACAAATTTCTCTACAAAGGAAGACCTGGGTGTGTCCAATTAAATTTGAAAATTGTAAAAAAAAAAATTATACAGCAGCTAACGACAGAAATTGATAGTGGAATTGGATACGCGCTGTTTTGATTTACGTTGGACCGAGTATTAACTGAAGCCCAAAACTTTGCATGTTTTTAGTATTTTTGAGCCAACAATTTTTTTCGACGCTTGTTTCTATGAAACGAAAACAGTCACCGAATTTACAAGTCATTTGTATGTGTGTATGTGTGTGTGTGTGTGTGTGTGTGTGATAATAAAGGTTGCGTGCTGAAATGTTCTATACAAGCACACAGTTTTCTTTAATTTTGTACGACTAAGATACCATATGAACCTGTACCTCAGTTTCACACTAAATTGAAACATCTAAAGTGATGCTTGCAAAATACGAAATCGCGGGGGAAAATATGAGCGCACAATAGCCAAAGAAAATACGCTCAATTTTTTTTTTCTTTTTGCGGTTTATTTTGAGTAATGCGATTTCTGATTTTGCTTTAGGTGTGAAATTGTGAGGTACAGGTTCGTAGGGTTCCCTAGTGAATTAAGTTAACGAAAGGTGCTTTATGGTTATACTAGGGGATTTTTGTCTGTAACTCGATTTTCTCAAAAACTAAGAAAGATTTTCACCAATCGATAAATAGGGGACATGCACGGATCGATTCGAAGATGACCGAAATGGCACGTGCTCTAATGGTACCAGGTAAAAGGTATTCAAGTAGTAGTCCACGTTAATAAAACCAACTCGCAATCCTTCATTTCCTGTCACCGGAGCCGCGACCTACCCATCCATCGTCCCCTCACACATTATTTATGGAGCCAATAATAAAAATAATAAAAACCAAAAACCACCTGACATGGAGAGACCCACTCGGTGCAATCGGTGCCCCGACGTTTATTGCGAAAAACAACAATCTTTGATTGATTCCCAGGAAACGACATTTAAACAACAACATCAACGTCAAAGCCACACAGGTGGGAGAAGCAAATATCGACCACCATACTTTTATTATTCATAAAAATATTAATTAATCGTACGCCGAACGAGTACAGTACGTTCGAGAGAACCACTCTTTCGTTTACCTCTTTCCCCAGTGTCCCGTCATCCCTCTTCTAGCAACCCAATTCCTTGGCCCATCTCGAGATGCCGGCGGTGTCCATAGGTGCAAAAGTAGGGGATTGGTGGAAGCTGGCTGCTCCGGAAACCACTAGGAAAAGAGCGCAGATGGCGGGTCCTCAAACCCTCACCACCCCTATACCCCCAGTCTCTTCTTAGCCCACCTTAAACGTGAGGGGGGGAGGGGAGTGGACGGGCAAGTGCCGGAGCAGCTGGCGCGAGGTGTCTCCCCATTGGACGGTGAAGACGAACCAGGAAGAGCAGGCACCTCCCATTCATAATCCATTAAGCAAAAGCAACCACCATCATCATCTCAAAACAGGCGCAGCAACAAGAAAAGATTTAAAAAACAAAAGAGAGGACGACGACGACGACAAACTCCTGCTGCTGCCGATGGGATGATGATGATAGAAGAGCAAACAATGACAAAGATGCTACGAGAAAAAGAAGCTGCTTAGTCCGTTTTGTGGGTTTCGAATCAATAAATCACATACAAACGAGTTTAAATAATCAAAATTGATACAAATCTTAAAAATATCTCCCAAACACCAATATATCTCTCACGAGGACCATCAGCACGCACGCGTCACCAGCAAAACTATGTATACGTAGTTCACGTGCCAACTGCCATCGATCTTCATTCGATCTCATCACGGGATGCTGCCGCGTGACCTGCCGCGCGTTCGAGAAGGCGGCAGATGGCGAGGCGCGTGCGTGGCTCTAGCCACCGAAATATTTCAGCCCTGCCCCGCACGTGCCTGCCACGTGGCTCTAAAGGATCCCCCAACCACCCCGTAGGCGCCCTACGTTGCATGATGCATCGGCATCTTCAGTGGCGCACCACGTGCCTGCCCCTTTGTTCGTCGTCGTCGTCCAGTTGGCCAGAGCAGCTGCTGCCACGAGTAGGATGCGTCGGTCGGAAGTCATCCTCGGACGACACCGACGACATCCGGTCCGTGATGGTGTAGAGTAGTGTGCGCGCGCGCGCCACTGAAAAATCAGGGGTGTCCACTTCCCTCCTCCTATTTTTCAATCGAAAATCACAGTTCGCCCCTGAACAGGCAACCTCCCTCCTCACTTCTTTTTTTTTTCCACCTTTTTTCTACCTTTCCTTGCACGTGCCACCTTCCTCCAATCACCTATTCGATAGCAGCACGCGCGCCTTTTCCTTTTCTCTCTTTTTTTCTTCTTCTACTTCTTATTCTCCTTTTCCTTCTTAACCGGTGGTGGAGCACCTCCCTCCTCTTTTCTTGGACACCTCAACAACACCATCTGACGACGAAAAGTGCCCTAGAAAAACGAGCGCGGCCTTCTTACGGCATCAAGCAGCACGCGTTCCTACAAAAGGCGCAGGTGGGGAACGCGAGGCAGCTGGCGCGTGCTGCTGCTGCTGCTCCTGCTGCTGGTGGAACTTTGTGCTGCAAATGGCGTTGTTATTAAGGAGGGCCTCTCCTCCATATCCCCCCCTCAATCTCTTTACCCCACCTTACGCAGAGCCCAACCTTAAACTTTCTATAATAGATAAACGCATCGCCTCACCTGGAAGGCGATCAAATAAGGGGAATCCTCTCCCCTCCCCACCACCTTTATCCTCATCATCCCATCCTCCTCATCATCCTATGCTCACTCGTATACATCATCCAAATATATAACATTCAATAATTATGATATTAAAAATAATAAATTCTTTTCTTAAGATGATGATGATGATGATGATAATCAAGTGAGGCTTCTATGACAAGGCCTCAGCGTCCTTTCTCCTCTTCCTTCCTCCCACGACTCGTCGCTTGGTAAACGAAGCGAAAAGGAGGACACGCACACACAGACATACATTCGACTTCTTATCTCCAAGAAATAATATTGTTTGGCTTAAAAGTCGACAAAAAAGATTTCGAGTCCATTTTGTATCATTATCATCATCATCATCATCATCATCATCATCCTTTGATTTATTTAAATGTTTTTCACTAAAATAGGGGCGAGCTGCTGGTGGATCTTGCCTCTCCTGCTCCTGCTGCCTCACCTTACTACCTTTTCTTCTTTTCACTTTTTTGTCATTCTAATGTGAGTATATGTGAGTGAGTGAGTGAATGTGTGTGCGCGTATGTGACTGCGTGCCCGTCCCTTCCTCTCTCTACGCCAGACGTTCGCTCAGTGGAAGCATCTGTGCGGCACATGGTTCCTCCTCTCCCCACGTGCTCTTCATTGATTATTGAACGAGGCGCGCGCTGAATAGACGCCATTCTGCTCGGGCTAATTTATGCTGCAGCTGGGGCCTATATAAGGCCCGTGGCCACGCGCTTTCCGCTCATTGTCAGTTGCTAGTCCCACCACGACACGACACACCAGAACCAAACCGCGTCCTCGACTGAGCGCTCCCCACTCAAACACTCACTTCCTCCGGCAAGCGGATCAACTTCGCACGGCAAGCCACTCATTCATGGTATCGGAGTCGCTCGCGGATATTACTACCACCACTACTACGCTGCTCCTCTTTACTACGACGGCCACGACGAGTTGCGCCTTTCCCTCAACCGAGGGCGCCGCCTCACCGAGCCAGCGCTGAAACCTTGTCCACAGGAAAGCAGCAGAAGCAGCAGCAGCATCACTACGAGCCTCAGCTCTACTACGACAGTCACTTCGAGTGTGTTATCGGTGCGTGGAAACACTTTTCTTACCGAAAGTGGTTTATTACATACATCATTTCTTTCTGTGTTTGTGCTTAGTGTGTGTTTACGACTACCATCCCAGGATTTTATTTTAGTTCTCTTAAAGCAATGTAGTTTTCACTTATAAAAAAAAAAAAGATATATTAGAAAAATCTCTTGGATTTTAGCGTGTGCACTCAAGAGCCGTTTCTTTGGATTTTATACAGTGGATTTTATTTGTATTTTTAATTTGTTGCCATTTCTCTATTCCTTTGCTCTTCTTCTCCTCCTCCTTCTCTTATACTATTCTGCGTCCGTCCGCTCTACATCGACCGTGTAGCAGAAGCGAAACTAAAGCGACGGTACATTTTGTCGTTTTTACAGGAGAGCGGCCACCCCCTCCCCGATATCCCCCCTTCCCGGTCCAGCCGACCCGCCGACCAATCACGAGTCCCGTGGGCGGAGCCTGAGCCAACCGAAAGCAACGCTGGTGAAGAGGAGCCTACCAGTTGAGCCGAAGGAGACGCCGGGCGACATCGACGTAGTCACAGGCATCGCACCGACATGCGGTGGCAGACGGGGTATTGGCCAGCCTCGGCTGCGGCCTTCTTCCTCTTCACGGCAGCCTTACTCATCACGCAGGTAAGCTTAGAAACCACATCTCTTCTCTCTCTCTCTCTCTTAAGCACACATACATACATACACACACACGAGACACAACACCCAAAAAAGCTAGATTTCTCTCTTCAATTTTCTTCTTCTTTCACTATCCTGTTGTTGCACTTCATTGTGCTAAGCACGAAACTTTCGAAAACTTTTTACTCTCGCTCTACAAGCGCCTCTTCTACTATCTATCTATCTATCTATTTCTGTATTTATAACCACTACCTTAGCTATCCACACTCTTCCAGCTATTCGAACAAACGCTTTCTCATTCCCAATGACAACAACAATAACACAACATCATCAACGAAACCACTCACACATGTACCCAATAACAACAACAAAACTACCCAGTCCTTAAAACCGTAAACTAAAACCTGTGTCCCATCATTGTGTTCTCCAGGTGAGCAGCTCCGGAGTGTTTGAACTTCGCCTGTCCTCCTTCACCAACGACGGCGGCCGTGACGCACGCGGCAGCTGCTGCTCCGCGGCGCCTTCTTCATCGTCCTCGTCCTTGTCACCGTCCCAGCAACAGCAGCAACCCTGCAGTGGATTGTGCAAAACTTACTTTCGCGTGTGTCTCAAGCATTATCAAGCCAACATCGATTTCACGTCGACGTGCACCTTTGGGGATATTATTACGCCCGTCCTCGGAAACAATACCTTCGCCGTGCCCGATATGGATACGCCGGATTTTACAAACCCCATCCGATTCTCCTTCGACTTCTCGTGGCCGGTGAGTACCTTACCTTTACTCTACTTAATACCTCATTTGCGATTATATAGCCTCAGAATACATTAAAGAAAACCTCTCGAACGCATGTACACAGAGAAGTGAACCCTTGCCATCATCCTATCTGTCACTTTAGTTTAGAAACTTAAGCTTCGAAGCTCTAGCGTAGCCGTTTGACAGTTAAAAGCTCTTAGTAGAGCAGCACCTCTTTTTTTCTCTACTTTAAACGTCCTCTTCTTCTTCTTCTGGAATGACGATGATGATGACGATAATGATGATGATGGATGGCGAGCGAGCTTCTCTGTCCGTTCGATCGGTTCACTTTTAATGCACTCGAGGGGCCCTGTGAACGGGCCACGAGCGACTGTCCCACGCTCACACACACAGGAGTGAGGCTAAAAGCGTTTTCTTTTCGCCACAGGGAACGTTCTCGCTGATCGTGGAAGCATGGCACGAAGCAGCAGAGTCGTCCTCCGCCGTCCCTGCCGTCGCTTCGCACGGGGGTAAGTGTTGGTGCTGCGCCGCAGCATTGCATTGCTTATTTTTCGTCGTTTCACTCCGTCTTTCCTCTCACGAGCCCACGTTTACACAGATTCGAGATACGAGCGCGTACGTCGCCGGAGTAAAAGGCAGCGAGGCCGCCGCGCGCAGCGTCCATCCGGCCACGCGATCGTCGCCCGTGAGCGTGCGGGGGTGGATGCGCGCGCGAGACTAGAAAAAAAGACGTCGACCAAAAACTTTTTTCTTAAGAGTTCATCTTCAGATAACGAGATGGCGCTCGACGTGAGAACAACAACAACAAAAAAAAAAGTCAAAATCAAATCAAAATGATGCGAACGCATTAAGAGGACGACGATCATATATAGTGTATGGAACTCCCAAATTAGGTAGGAGGGGGGGGGGATGATAACGAGGGGGTGATCGAATAGGGAATCCTCCTCTCCTCGAGGCGGTGCTACTGTATGTACAACTTAAAAAAAAGAAAGAAAGAGAACATCAATTTCAAAACGTGACGCGACTCATCAATTCGCAACAAGTGCGCGCGCGCCTGTTTATGGAAAACACCCCCGTGATTTCCATCTCTCAATTTTTTAATGTAAAAATAAGTTCATCAACAACTAAAAAACCATCTCACCGCGTCTCTCTCTATCTCGATTGATTCTTTTTATCAATGGTTCGGGGGGCCATCTGGAGCCATGGGTTCATGGTTGGCGTGGTGACGCTGGGTCCCCCCCCCCCTTCCATCCATCCATCCCCGGGTTGTGTTGCTGCGGCAACAAAAGCGGCGTTCTCCAAGAGTCGCGTCACTGGTTCTCCCGCTCCATTGTGTCGGCTGCTGCGGCCATCTGTCGCTCCTGGGGACGATCGAGGTGGGGAGGGTGGGTAGCTAATCAACTTAAAAAGGGTTAAAACCAAAAATAATTTTATTTTTTCCTCATCACTTATATCATCAAACACCAAAAAAAAAAAAAAAAAATCATCCCGTGTCCTTAAGAACCGACCTGGTTCTTGACACCAAAGCCAAAACTTGACCAATTTCCGCCATAGCGTCAAAGCGTAAAACGAAATAACGCTCAACAACGTTTTAAAGGGAAGAAACAGTCCCTTTAAATTTAGGCGACGTCTTCCCAAACAGGGGAAGTAGTAAAAGACAGGATGGGAAAAAGGGACCCCCCCCCTTATAGTGGGGTTAGTAGGGGGATAAGAGAGGAGTCGAAGCCAAGGCAAAAGTAGTTTGGTGAGAAGAAGGAGGAGGAGGGGGTATTAAGAAAAAGAAGGCTCCCTTTGGGCGAACACTAGCTCCTTTTCCCACACTCACCCTCCCATTCAGCAACAGCAGCGTAGTCGACCATGACTCTCCTTCAAGACGATGGAGTTGGTTGGGTGTACGGGAATTGGGGGAGGGGGGTAGTGAGAGAAAGGAAAATATAATTTTTTTTTTAATAAAATAAAACTCTTCAGCCATCTGAGTTATAAAAATCTCGTGCAAACGTGTGCATCGTCTCCTTTTCAACTCTTCTTACTTTTTTTGTGTTTTCAACGTTAATTAAAGTCGTGCTCATTTTTGTTCCATCATTTTTGCATTGCAGATCGCCGCAAATTGCTCATCACCCGCCTCGCCAACCAAAGCTTCCTGAGCGTCGGCGACGACTGGGTCCCCTACGAGCACAGGTCGGCGCAGGCTCGGCTCCAGCTCGAGTACCGAGTCCGCTGCGACGACCACTACTACGGCGAGGGCTGCACCAAGCTGTGCCGGCCTCGCGACGACCAATTCGGCCACTTCACCTGCTCCGAGCGCGGCGAAAAGGTGTGCCGGCCC
This sequence comes from Rhysida immarginata, assembly GCA_023313115.1. Classification (NCBI taxonomy): domain Eukaryota; kingdom Metazoa; phylum Arthropoda; class Chilopoda; order Scolopendromorpha; family Scolopendridae; genus Rhysida; species Rhysida immarginata. The sequence goes on from JAHWFO010012650.1 coordinate 343,150, forward strand.
GGATGGGAGGGCGAATACTGCATGAACGGTAAGTCCAACAACAACAACAACTTCTCCAAGCTGCACCTTCTTCTCTTATTAATAATAATAGAAAGAAACTGAGGCTCCTACTACTACTTCGTCGGCGGCTCGGCTTTTGTCTTTGGGCAGCTGCGCCCGGGGAACAAAGAATGCAGCTGGGAGCCGCCAAATCTACCCTCACTTCCTTTCTATAGCCTCACCCCTCCCTATTCAATCTTTTATATAATATGCCATTGCTACCCATACACATTGCTCCTTCTTCCTTCTAGCCTTCGCTATAAAAAGCAGTCATCTGGCGCTGCTCCTCGTTCATATTGAGCGTTCGATAATCCACGTTTGTATAATAATAAAACTAATAATCGCTCTTATAACAACCCATTATCATCATCATCATCATCGGTTTTTTTAATAAGATGCATTCAATAATAATAATAATAGTAAGCAACAACAGCCTTTACATAAACGGATTAACAAATAATAACAAATTTATTTTAATTTTTGTATTCAGGGGGTGGGGAGGGTGGAACATGGTCGTCGTTTTGATCTTTTTCCCATGGCGACGACGACTCTAGTTGTTGATGATGATGATCATGGCGATTTTTGTTCGTTTGAACTGGTTCGACGAGGCTCTCCTCCTCCTCCTCCCTTTTTCCCTATATCGGTGGTGGTGCAAAACTGGAAACTCTCAAAAGAAAAAGAAGAAGAAGGAGCAGAAGAGGAGGCCCCGTTCTAGCGTCGCCCTTCGCCCTTGGTTGCCACGGCGACGGTCGCTCTAACGAGGCTCCTTCGCTCTAGGGGCTGAGGGCATCAACGCTGCGACCCTGACAACCGTGGGAAAAATCGTCCTCAGCTGCTTTGGCTCGCTTTCCTCCTTCTTACGTCTCTCATTCCGATTACTCTCCACTCTTTTTCTTTTCTTTTTTTTTTCTTTTTTTTTAATACTCTCTCAATGCACATTAATCTCACCATTACGTCTTCTCTCCTCTTCTTCTCATTGTTACAAAACAATTAATACATTTTTTTCTCTATATTCAAAACATTAAGAAAAAGAATACAAATTCCAGATCGTTAATAATAAACTTAATTTTCATTTTCTCCTTACAGCTACATGCGCCCCAGGCTGCCAGAACGGCAACTGCGATGCACCGTACGAATGCAAGTAAGTACAATAACTAAACGCAAAAAGCCTTACACATTCAAAAAGCTTGCGCACATCTGGGGGGGGCCCGACCGGAACCGAACCCAATCGGTTCAAATGAGCCATCCATGCTAATGCAAGAGCAACAAACGCGATAAGCTTAACCCAAACGAACGCCTCTCACTCTCTACCTTCACCTCCTCCAAGAAGACTCCTGTGGGAAAGTCAGGGAGAAACGCGATAGGGTCACGCCGGGGACCCTGGCCCGGAAGTCTAATGTTTGTGGGGGTTTTTGGAAAGGAAGAAGAGGGGGTGGTGATCAGGGGGTAAGAAAACTTCTCCATCCCAACTTCCTCAATAACACCACCACACACTACACACATGTGTAGTAGTAACTAAGTAAAGACGCGCAAGATCGATGTAAACCTCCCCTGTAAAGCCCCCCCCCCCCCCTTCTCCTTATTAGATAGATAAAAATTGTTGAAGAAACGTCCCCTTTTATGATATGCGCAAGCTCGAGTCTCCCAATTTATTTAATGGCGAACTTCCTTTTGTGCTGAAGTGTTTATATACTTAAAAGCGGTTTCCTTTTTCTCTTTCTCTCTCTCTAGCTGTCGCATGGGGTGGCAAGGTCGCCTCTGTGATCAGTGCATTCGCTATCCAGGATGCATCCGGGGCACGTGCAACCAGCCCTGGCAGTGCAACTGCGACGAAGGTTGGGGAGGACTCTTTTGCAATCAAGGTGAGTTACTACCACACACCCAGTTCATATATTGGCGGCAACACCCAGTTTTTCTCATTGTCACAGTTGGCTCACGTCTTCGTTTCTCTTTCTTTTTCTCGACCAACAGATCTCAACTACTGCACCAATCACAAGCCGTGCAAGAACGGAGGCACGTGCACCAACACGGGCCAAGGGAGCTACACGTGCTCTTGTCCCGAAGGCTACACGGGCAACGAGTGCGAAAAGGAACGCGACGACTGCACTCACCTGCCTTGTCAAAACGGAGGCACGTGCACCAAGGTAAGTCCCCATTACTACATCTTCTCAATCTTACAATCTCAAGACACTCGCCCGCCCAATTTTGACTCACGGCAACTACCTCACTCACAATTTTTGTTTTTTTTTTCTTTTTTCTTTTTTCAAACAGCTGAGCGAAACCAACGCCACGTGTACATGTCCACTGGGCTTCCACGGACGTCGCTGCGAGTTCTCAGCCACCACGTGCCTGGAGAAACCCTGCAAGAACGGCGGTTCGTGCGTCGACACCGCCACGGGTTACAAGTGCTCGTGCCCGTCGGGTTACGACGGCACCAACTGCGAGCACCAAAAGGACGAGTGCAGCTCCAATCCGTGTCGCAACGGTATGTACTAGTAGACTATAGACACCACCCTATTTTCTATATACCCATACCCAATTCGATGGCTTATCGTTTTCTTATTCGTTTCTTCTTTTTCTTTAGGTGGTAGTTGTGTGGATAAGATGGACGATTACGTATGCGTGTGCCCGACCGGGTTCACGGGTCGCAACTGCGAGACCGACATCAACGACTGCGGCGTCAACACGTGCCTCAACGGGGGAACGTGCGTCGACCTGGTCAATAACTTCCGGTGCCAGTGCGTGCCGGGCTTCATGGGCCCCATGTGCGAGACGAACGTGGACGACTGCCTGACGAAGCCCTGCGCCAACGGTGGCACCTGCCGCGACCTCGTCAACGACTTCGTGTGCACCTGCCGCCCGGGATTCTCCGGCAAAGATTGCTCCACCAACGTCAACGAGTGCGCTTCCTACCTGTGCAGGAATGGCGGCACGTGCGTCGACCTCGTGAACAACTTCCGGTGCGACTGCCCCGCCGGCTTCACGGGGCTCCTGTGCGAGCAGTCCGTCGTTGTCGTCGTCGTCAAGCCCTCGCCGCAGCCCGGACAGCACAACCAACAAGCCCCGCCGAGCGGCGTAGCCAACGTGTCCCGCCAGGTCTCGTCCGACCCGGGCCAAGAAGGCGGGCGCGGCAACACCGACGTCAGCGCCGGCGGTCAAGACGACAGCCTCTCGGCCGAGCAGGTCGTGCTCATCACCACCATCGCCGTCGTCGTCCTCTCGCTCGTCCTCTGCGCCGTCGTCGTGCTCCTGTGCCTGCGACGCCATCGCCGACGCCAGCACCACCGCAAGCAGCGCCACGACGAAGAGGCGCAAAAGCAGAACGAGCAAAACCTCGTCAACAGCATGAACAACAAGTGCGCCGTCGACAAGCAGATCGTCAACACCCTCGACAACAACAGCAGGATGATGATGTCGACGGGCACCCTGCAGCACCAGCAGCACAAGAGCCTCAAGATGATCAACGAGGACGTGCACCTCGCCGCCAACAACAGGGCGGCCGACTACCAAAGGACTACCAACAACATGTCGAGCAAACAGCTCAACACAGACTCGGCTGCGGCCATCAAACTCAAACACGACTCCCTCGTCGTTGTCGACCATATCAACAACACAACAACGACAACAACAACAACAGACAATTCTTCTTCATCCTCATCATCCACTTCCCCAAACAACAACTCCGCGCTAAACTCGGAGTGTGCTAACCAAAAATCCACCAATGTGGACAGGAAAAGTGTCCTATCCACAACAACAGACTCCACGGCATCGCCGACCGCCAGGAGGTAATTATCAACAACATTAACAACCACTTCTCATGCAAGTGCCCAGTGAAATGACCAACGCGTTGAAGGAATTTATTGTTGTGCTTCTCTTCTTTCTTTCTTCCTTGGTGTGGACTACCAACCAACCAACCACTCTTGCATCTCACCCACCGTGTTGTTTTGCTTCTTATACCGAGCAGTTTGATTGTTTCGCTCAATAGGTTCCTTCAACGCTGCTGCTCGCTTCACTCACTTCAGTTCTTATTATCATTACCATTTCCATTACCATTATTAGGCTAAACCAATCCACCCTAATCGCCTTCTTCCTTTTTCTCTTATTAGTGAGTCGACAACGCTAAAGAGGAACGACGACAAGGAGGCGTCGGTCTATGTGATACCTGATCATTATCAGCAGCGGTACTCGCAACACAGTTTAGCCACGGAAGTGTGATCATCTTGCTGTGTTGTCAGCCCATGGACAAATAACAACAACAACGCACTGGACATTTTTTCTAATTATTATTATTATTATTAATTAATTAATTATTAATGAAAATATTTTCCCAATACGTGGACACAAAAAACAAAGTCAGCGCCACCTGTTGTGAAAATGGAGTCAGCCTCAAAACTGCCCAAAGATGGACTAGTTTTTAATAATTTAAATAAATTAAAAAAAAAAGACTACTACTTATATATATATAGAAAGAGAGAGAGAGACATATATATATATATAAAAAATACAACAACAACCCAAATGTGAAGAAGTGACTATATCACGTGATTTTTTTAGTTTAAAATTTTAATTTTTTGTTTTATTATTCTAAGTAAAAAGAAAAATAGGGAGAGAAAAAAAAAAGTACTCGATCCAAGTGAACCTTTTACTTATTTATTTCCAAATATAAACAATGAGTGATAACAGCGGATCAACCAACCAACCCATGGACCTCTGCTTCCGAGTGATGCTTAAACGTGGGGACAAACATTTTTTCGTACTTTAAGTGCCTTCCGTTTTTTTGTTTTAATTTTTTTAAATTTTTTTTTATTTTTTAAATTTTTTATTATTATTTTATTTTTTTAAAAAAAAATTTCTTTCTTTCGTCTTTTTAAATCACGTGCTTTAAAAACAAAAAAAACCTGACAAAAGAAAGAAATTTTTTCTCAATTATTAAATTTTTAAATTTAATTTTAATAATTTTTATTATTTTTTATTTTATTTTTTTTAAAAAAATGTGAAATTTCCAGTCATAAAAAACTAAAAACCCAAAGTGAAACAAGTTGAAGATAAAAAAAAAAAAAATAAATTAAAAAAAAAATTTTAATTTATTCTCTCGGACGTCACATCTACTTCAAAGACCCCTCCCCAAATCCCATATCGAACTTTTACGAATACCTCAACGCATCGCCACTTGTACTTAAAAACTCAAAACAAAAAAAACAAAAAAAAAAAAATTGGCGATGACGACGACGAGGTCTCCATAATACATATCACCACCCCATCCTTCCACTTAAAAACAGCAACAGAAGAAGAACATTCCGTTTATTTGTTTTACTGCTAAAAGTGAACGACCCCACCGTTGATGATGATGATGATGATGATCATAACAAACCACCCCATCCCCCAAAAAATCTCTGACGTCGCCTTGTACATAATGTATATTTATAAAACAAAAACCCATTTTTGTCTTTAATTTTATTTTTAATTTTTCTTTGTTTAAAAAAATTGTCCATTGTACATAAGAAGGAGAAGAAAAAAAACAATTTTTCTTTTTTGTTGTTTCTTTTTAACGCCATTATTGTAATAAGAAATTTTATTTCCACTGTCACAAATAAACAAGTCCAATGAAGTTGATTATTTTTTTCAAAAAAAAACTAGTCTGTGTGTCTTTATTTTTATTTATTTATTTTTTTTCATTTTTTGGTTGGCCTCCTCCACTTTTATCATTTAACCCATTCGCCATCTTGTAGGTAGAAGAAAAGAAGCGAGCGTTTCCTGCCCGTCACGCTCCGCTACATCATTCCACTGCGAGAGGGAACGACTCACTTCCGCTCGCTTCTCTTCTCTTCTCTATCATTGAAAGTGGCCAAGTAGCAAACGCTCTCTTCTTTCCTTTCAGGATGAAATAACCAAACCTAAAAGATCGGATAACCCAACCATCTCCCGGAAAAAACCTCAGCATCATCCCCCGCACACCTCTTCCCTTTTACCCGTGAGAGAACAGCATATTTCGGTCTTCGTCTTCTCCCTGATAAACGCAGCAGCAGCCAAACTAGCGCAGGAGCAGCTCCCCTCGTCAACTACTTCTTAACAGAGAGAGAGAAAGAGACGGGGGGAGCAGCAGCAGCAGCATCCCCACCTTCCTCGAGAAGCTCGTGAGAGCGAGAGGGGTGGTGGCTGTGGAGCGATTCAGCTTTTGCCCGTTGACCTCGTGGCGAAATGGCTCCGGGCCGAGCTTTCCCACGCGCGGGCCGCGCACGTAAAAAGTGCGACGACGTGCACGTCAACTCACGAGCGCGCGCGCGCCAACCATGCACGGATTTTCATGCAAAAAAAATTTTTTTTAATTTTTCTTTCTTAAATCATCCCCTCCGCCACACGAAGAGCAGATCGCCTCCCCCCCCCCCCTCACCTCTCATTAGTCTGTGGCGTCAAATTCCATTTACGCGCAGGTATTGAAATCGCATCAATGCATGCAGGAATAAGCACAACGGTTTCTGCTTATTTCATGTATTGCAGAGTACATACACAGACCCCCAGAACCCTCCTTTGCCACCAACTGATCCATTCCCCCCGATTCTACAGCAAAAGGAAATAATTGCACCGCTCCATTGACTTCTTGCATTAGGCTTCCCTATATTTCGAGTGTGTGCGACTCTCTCGGCACTCATGCCATTATATTATATTAATAGATTTGCCATTTTTTTTTTGTAACTTCAAACTTTTCTATAGGGAGAAATATCAAAACATAAACATTGAATATCCGCCATCTTTTGAGGGCATCGAGACCCATGGCTGCCATGGCTCTGAACTTAACCCATTGTTATACAATACATCCAAACACGCAACAACTCGTTACCATCGTTATACAATAACAAGTCGGGCGTCGTTACCTTTTCGAAGTCGATGATGGTAAACTGGATCTATTGGAAATTTAACCTCTCAGGGGATCAGCTTACTGAGGCTTTGCTTGGTCTTCAAGCTTATTAACAAAGGGATATAACCCAAACATTCATGCCCTCAGTGGGATTCGAACCCGCATCTCGCTTCATATAACAATTTAATAACACAGTATAATCCCCTTAATACAAATAAAGGGAAAGAGTTTAGTGTATAATTAGTAACATGGAATTTGCCTTCTTTTAATGTAAAAACTAAAAAATAAAATGTAAATTATAAAATTTAGAATAATAAAAGGAATGTTAACAGTCACCAATCTGGATTTTGATGTGGAGTCATGTTGATGCAGTAAGTTAGTCATGAAATTTGATGAAGATCAAGGAAGATCTTGTAGAAATGATGATAATCATTTGGAGATTCTTGTAGAATGGTGATAGGTTCTACCGCATCAACGTGACTCCATATCAAAATCCAGATTGGTGACTTAACATCCTTTTATTATTCCAGTTTTTATAATTTACATTTTATTTATCCGTTTTTTACATTAAAAGAAGGAAAATACCATCTTACTAATTATAAAAAATTATTTTCTGCCCCAACCCCCTTGATCATCTTATTAACACACGAAATGTTTATATATGTAAATGTTGGATAATACGAAATAATTTTTCATAAAATTTTGAGAAAAATACAACCAAAAGTTTCTTAATTCGAGGAAATGTTACTTAAAATATTAAATCAATCAATGCTGTTAAGCCTTCTTGGTCTTTGTGCCCCAGGAGTTATTTATGATGCCACCACTCATCGTGGATGGATCGTACCAAGGGTCTATAAAAGTAATTAACTATAAAGTTTGTATTATAGTACAGTCGAACTTCCTTATAAAGAAGTCCTTGGGTCCTCACCAAAAATTTGTTAAACAGAGTCGTGTTTAATACTGAAGATTTAGGCTTACATGTTTATATTTTTTGGACCAAAGTAAAAATTCTTTATAAGGAAAAATTCATTATATGGGTGTACGTTATTATAGAGATGTTCGACTGCATAAACTTTCTTATTTATTACAGTATTATTAGTTCCCTTGGATTTCAGCGGAAAATTGGAGGGGGGGGGGGGGGGGGGCAGAATTTTTGGCCTATTGCATTGGAAAATAAATTGTAATGGCGGAATGGTAGATTCGCACAGGCCTACCACCAGGTCAAGAAACGGATTCAAAAAAGAGGGGGTTTTTTCTTTTTGGGGGGCGGGGTAGGGGTTCTTAAAATCTTAATTACTCCTCCAAAATGCCTCTTGGCAGGCAGTTTCTTTTCAAGAAAGATTCGTCTCAATGAGAGGAGGCCGTTCATGGCATTTTTATTGTGTTTGGGTCGATGAAATGCATGTTTGTCATTTCTTCATTTTTAGAAAAAAATTTATTTCTCTAAAAAGGCTTACCCAATTGACATAAAAAATACGCTAAGACACACAAAGTACCCTCTAAAGTATGTGTAAATTATATTCGGTTCTGTTATTTGCCGTTTTGGAGGAGTTAGCTGCTCATAATTGATCACATACGTACAGACGGAATTTTTTTTTTTTTTTAAAAATTTAAACATATTTTTGAATAATTAATTTTTAAGTCGATTTAAGAAAAAAAAAAAAAAAAAAAAAAAGAATTTCGGAAACTAACATATAGGCCTTCACTCTTTGTAGGCCAAAAATTTATTTTCCTATCGGGACAGTCGAGCTGCCCCCTTCTACAGTTTTGTTTTATTATTTTGTTACTCAAGAGAATGGGGGTGGCAATTCGAAGGACCCGCCCCAGGCTGCCTAGCCTCTAGCTACGCCACTGTTTATACAGCATTAAGAGGCAGAATGGACAGGTGTAAACAAGAGAAATCGTACTATGTCTCAATAGTCACTACACAATACATGAAAAGAGCATAAAAATTGCACATTTTATGGACTCAGTATCTGCGCTTACCATAGACAACATTATACGGAATGCGCTGTTGAAGAGTCCCACCAAGCAAAGGAAACCCCGCTCTGTCTTCTACAGGGTAATCCAAAAGTCGCGCACATCCAAATTCGATTGTCTATAACATAGTTGAAAAGTTTCATAGGATACTTAGAAACTTTTATATTTTGAGCATATGTTGTGTAACTACTAAATCAAATGTTATTAAATAGTATTACTTAATGCTATCTGGTTTTTATTAGTATTTCCAAGTGCGCGACTTTTGGATAAGTCTGTATATCAGCACTTCAACATTTTATTTTTACATCCGCGACCCGTAATCACCCCCCCCCCCAAAAAAAAAAATTGCGACCCCCAAGCACTGTGGGATGTATAATGCATGTATTCAATAGGAAACTTACATTTTACTTTTAATTAATTAATTATGTCACCACTATAGGGTTCGCGACCGCACTTTACCGAGCCAAAAAAATTTCGCCATCATTAACCCTTCACCCACCACGAAGTGACTATCGTGAGTCCCCTCGGGAGGCTAGACTGGGGACTCTTGAGCCGAAACCTTCCTTCATTCACAAAAACGAGTCGAGTTGGTAAAAGGAGGACCGTTCGCGAGTGACGTCACATCTTTCGTAAGCACAAACGGATTCGAGTAAACACAGATTAATATTTTCTAATAACGTACATTTATTTCCAGGGACCGGTGCTATGAATGCATCTCAACGACAAATTGAATTACGTAGGAGATCTCGCCATTGTGATTAAGAGACAATAGCATCGATAATCGTTTTCACCGTGACATACATTCCACTGGATGACTTTACTTCCATTCATTTCATTTTTCTTATTCACTCTCAAAATCCTCTCCATTCAATCTGCCTACAAGGTTTCTTTTCTTCTTCTTCTTAGTTTTTTCTTTTTGCATGGTTAGCGTCCAGTTTTTGTTCCTCTATTTTAATCTTTCCCCCCTTTTCATCGCACACCTTGAGCAGCCAAAGCGTAACGCGCCGTGGCGGACGGCGATCACCTGCCCGACCGGAAATGACGTCCGATTAACTCGCTGCCTCCTCCTCCAGTTTTGCTCTCCGTTCCAAGAGACACTTTTTTATCTCCATTCCTGCCCCCCTGATCGATTCCGCTCGAATAACAACCGACACCTTCCTCTCTTATCCCCAAACACTCTATTTTCCTTTAACTCCTAAATTAAGTCCATTAAAATAAAATATACTCTTCTTACAGTCGATAAGGTTCCGCGAAGCAAATCAACCAATGTCCAATTTCCAAATATAAAATCAAGAACTCCCCTCCTCTTTTCTTCCAGGTGTCATACTGAAGCTGCTCTCAATATCTGAACGTCACAAACCTTAGAAAGAAGAAGATGCGCTCTTTTGCGCTCAAAAGGGGGGTCAATGACACTTTCCTCAAAACACCCAATATCGGATCTTCTTATGTCAGAAAACAATAAATAACAACAATAATAATAACAAGGAGTCCAGTGTCGAGAGCAAACAAGGAAAAGCCTCTTCTGCTCCTCCAAGACAAAAAAAATTGGAATAGTGTGCTTTAAGGTGCTTATTTTTTTTCCTTCACGATTCATTATCTGCAAAAATTACCAATTGCATCCTCTAACAATTTTATATATTTGTGAAAGCAAACAAAAACTGGATTAGAATTTTATTATTTTTATTTTTGTCCGATAAAAAAATGGAATAAAGTAGTATCGGCATTAACAATTATTTCAGTACTTGGTTGAATCACATTTGGTCCCAATTACAGCGGCTATCCTCTTCGGCATTGATGAAATGAAAGACTCGCATATATTCTGACTGATCTGAGCCTACAGATGTTTGATTCAGTTTTTCAATTCAATCTTAGTACAAGTCGTATTAGGATATTCCGAAAGATGCTTCTTCAACAAGGACTGCCGGGTTGTTCTTGCCGCATGTTGAAATATGTCCTCTCGATCGTCACTAAGGTCTTCGTTTGGTGGGATCAAAAACTGATCAGTATTTCTTGACATACAGCAGCATTTATTGTGGTGTCTATGTATAATGCCGGTCGTCCAATTCGTTTTGTGCTCATGCAGCCCCAGACTATGGCGACACTACCAGGACGCTTGACAGTTTTCTTCGTGTTGAAGCTTCATTCTTCTTTCTCGAAACTCTTGGACCTTGATCGCCATATGGCACACAAAGCCTCGTTTCATCACTAAAAAGTTTAGCCAACGTCCACAGTCTGAGACATGTAATCGCCACCATTGCAAACGTTTCTTATTCTGAAGGATGGTGCCCACCGGCTTCTTTGGAACACAGGAATTCGTCCCAATTGGTCCATTTTGCGCTCAGTTGTCTGGACGGTTTGAAGGGTTCTTTTTTTTCCGCAATGTGGAATGTTTGCGCCCACAGTTTTGTTTTTTGTGAGGCATCCATTTCCTTCACCATGCTTCTTCGGAACGATCGATACAGCTGACTCTGAACTATCTTCGCAATTTCGGTTTGGGTTTTTCCGTCGTCTCGTAATGAAAAGATTATTTTCTTTTGTAAAACTGCAAGGTCGTTTCTCTTGACCATGATTGCTCACAATCTTGCCGATGCAGCTTCTAACATTATGCATACAATCCAGAGGCATTACTAATTTGCATTTTCAGATGTATTAAAACTTCTTCGATTCCTAAGATGCAAATATTCCATTACGTAAGAACAATTTTTTTCTTAAAAAATAAAAATAATAAAACCCTAAATAAGTTGTTTGATTCCAAAGTTGATAGATAAAATTGTCAAAGGATGTAATTGTTAATTTTTGGAGTTATTAAATCGTGAAGAACGAAATAAGCACCTTAAAGCACACTATTCCATTTATTTTTTCGTCTAGGATGGAATACACAAAGCCAAGAGACGCGAGAGGGACGTCGCTGGTATCCAATAATAATGTCAGGTGGGCTGGTGTTGGTTTTATAAGGTCCAACACAGAACACCACAGGCCAAACCGATGGAAGGAGAGAGGGAGGGCGGTTACCCACAAACCCCCTTTCTCCCCACAAAACGAGCAGCTGCAATCGAGGAAATGAAATGTTTGGTTGGTCGCAAACAAAAGCCCCCCTCTGGGGCAAAACAAAATAAAAATAAAAATTAAACAGACAGACAGACAGACACGGTGCACGCTTCCACAAACACAGTCAAACGAGAGCCCAGAAAAGAAACGCTGCCCACAATCCTCAACCCAACATTTCAGCTTTTTCTATAACACGTACACGAGAAACACAAAATCTAAACCTAAAAACCCAACATTCACCCACTCACTCACTCACTCACTCAGCATCCATTCCAATAGAAAGTCTTAACCATTAAAGCCATGGAAAGCGAGGCCATTAGCGCCGTCTCTCCCGTCACACCCCGTGCCGTCCGAGTGGTCGGCTCCGAGGGTTGCGCTTTGCTGAGTTTCATGTATGGCAGGTGGAGGGCATCCGAGGGAGGAAGCGAGGAAGGAAACGAGAGAAGCCGCTCTACTAGCCACGAACCACGAACTCACACAGATAAATACTCAAACTCAGAAATCCATTCCTCCATCAAAAAGAATAAAGGAAACAATCGCAGCCACCGCCACTTTTTCTCACAAGAAACTCCACCTTCTTTCTCCCAAAAGCACAACACCAATCTTCTGGTAGGGTCCATCTTGGGATCGACCAAGTGCGCTCTTCTTTAGACAAATCAGAGACAAAACGCGTTACGACCATCACAAAATAGCTTGTCGATGAATCTTCCAGCGCAAAAATTCTTCCTTTTCGGAAGAGCTAATTGCCGAAGGAGCAAACGCACGCCCTTCTTCCCAGGGCTTCGACTCGCCACCATTCCTATGGAGGTTAGTGCTACGATCGATTGCTGCTCCGGAATCCACGGCAGATTAAGCTAGCGCATAACAACAACAACAACGAGAGCGCACGAACCACGGCGAAAGGATGAAGGAGGGGAAAGAAGAAAAAAAAGGAACCACGAGACGAAGGGATGCTGGAGGCCGTGTTACCCATTGTTCGCGTACCCGCCGACGCGAGCCTTGACCGTAACCTTCTTTCTTTTCTTCTCCAGAAGGAGTTAAGCCAGGACGACGCCGACGCGTGTTTTGCACGTGTGCGCTCACAAAAGGAACGACAAAAGGAGAAGAAAAGCTAAAGGTGCGCGGGTGGAGGCGAACGACAACAAAGGGTCCAGGTGCGAACCACCGTGGTACGCGGGGGATGACGACGGAATGCGGGATCGAAACAACACAAAAGCCTCCAAGAATCAAAAAGGTTTTTGAGCGCGAGAAAAGGAACGCTTAAGTCACGAGCCAAACACAGAATCACAAAGGGCGGCGGCCAATAAAAGAAAACGCGCACGCTACAGACGTCAAAATCACACAACTTTCTCCATTTCTAACGATTGCGGCGACTTTTCCATTTCCCATTTGACTCCGGCTTCCTTCCCGTCGTCGCTGCAAAGGAATTTCAGGAAACTGGGCGCCTTCGCTCCGCCCAACACCCCCCACCACCAACAGCAATGTCCAATTAAGACAACTTATAACTAACTTAACTATTCGGCACACTTTCAACGGGTTTCCATTCTTAGTACAAAATCCAACCTTCACTTACTGGGTTCGTGCAAAGAGTCGCCAACGAGTGTTGCGGACGGCGGTCTGTCGCGTGACTGGCTTTCCCGTTGTCCGATTGCAGTCCACTTTGTTCCGCCTCGTCTAGAAAAAAGAAAAGAACCAAAGCAAAGGTCAGAGTTCATTAACAGATTTATGGGACAAGAATGGTTAATTCCAAGAAGAGAAGAAATCGTATCTATTATTATTATTATTATTATTATTATTATTATTATTATTATTATTATCAATACTAAGAAAACCCACTATAAAAGAGCAGCAGAATAGATAAAACCAATTAAGACAATATTAAGAAATTAATCTCCCCGAGGAGGGTATGGGAAAGCTCATGTATTTCCCCTTTTATCTGTAATTGATTTTCTCGAACGTAGTATATATAAAATCGAAAAGAACACTACCTTCTTTCTTTTCTCAACAATTCCGAACGAATGACATATATATCACGTGCATATGTTGCCATTAGAAAACGTTAATAATTCTATTTATAACGTGAACGCTACCCCCACAATTCAAATTCCACTTGGACAACTTGACCCAAGCTTCATACTAATGTAGATCTTGCTTAGAGGAATTTGCATACCAAATTTCACTCGCTTATATACTTACATACAATATAAAAATGATGGTCCCTTCTAACTCCAAGCCCAGTGGACCAATCAAAACCAAACCAAGTAGTGAAGGAGGACATACCCATGGTTTGCTACTTTCCAAATTTCAAACAAAAGTAGAAACTATGAAGATGGCAGAGAGACGGACTTTGTATAACCCGCTACTTAACAAGAAATTAATCCTCCCGAGGAAGATATAAGAAATTACCGGAAGCCCTGAGATTATCTATTTTTACCCTTTTGTCTCACTTTTTAACCCCCTCCCCAATTTTTTAAATCGAAAACGTGATTTTCTCTAACCTAGTATTTAGAAAGTGTAAAAGATATCCATCTTTCGTTTCTCATCATTTCTGTCGAATAATATATCACATTCATATGTTGCCATAGTTCTAAAGAATCAAGTAACTGCCACCGCCACAACTCCGACTCCATTGGGACAATTTGGCCCAAACTTCATAGTCATGTAGATCTTGCTTAGAGGAATCTGTATACCAAATTTTACTCATTTATATGCAAAAATACACGTAGACCTTTTGGTCCCATCTAATTTCCACCCCCGAAACTCCGACTCCAGTGGGCTAATCAAAACCAAACTAAATAGTGAAGGTGCACATGCCCATAGTAGGCTACATTCCGAATTTCAACCTTCTACCTCAAAAACTGCGGACATTATGAAGAGGACGGACGAACGGACAGACGGACATTGTGAAAACAATAGGTACTTCTTCCGCTACTTAATAAAATGATGTGTGTATGATAGATCAAAAGTAAAAGATGATGATTTTCGAACTGTTCATTCAAAGTTATTGGCAAGAACTGCTGAGTATGTAGAAAACATGGGAATTTTACCCTAATAGTTTATTGCACCTGTGCATGATCTTCGCCGCAAGTGACATACATCTCACAGGAAAAGACAGTTCACCCCAAGTATCAGTCAGCATCTGTCGTGTTATGCGTTAAAATTCCACATCTTCCGATTCAAGTCTTGCAATTCAGTTGGGTGCTGAAAACATATACATACACATTCTGGATGAATGCCCCACATGGAAATTCCACGTCACGAGATATGGTGAATTTGGTGGCCATGGAATGGAATTACCTCGGCCACATGAAGTCACATATCTCAAAAATGTAAAGGCTGAGCTCCATCTTATTGATAAAATGATCCCGTCGATGCCAGTTATCGGATAAAATTCTGGAAGAGGCCTTTAAGTTTTATTTGAATTATTTGCCATCTCAGAATTCAAAATTTTTGGTCCATTTGCTCAAGGTTGCTTTATTCAACCAACGAACTTTTTGTGACAGTCCATTACATTTGTTAAGAGAATTTGCACAAGGAGCAGCCAAATATTTCAGAAACTGTGGTATGGCAGGACATACGGCAACTTTTGTCTAATCATCTTTTGTCTTGCGGGGTTCCATTGTTGGAAGCACCGGCGGAAAGCTCGTTTTGGAATCATCCAGAGTACGCAACATTACATTTTTATCCTCCATGATTCCGAAACGCGTAATAAATGCCCATTTTTAGAATAGGCAACCGCCAAAACTCGCTCGGAGCGACTTCCGTAGAGCAGACTGCTTGAGTGTTGCCAGGTATCGTTTTCTCAACGAGGAATTGCTGGCTACACAACGAGCGAATTGTGGTTCGGTGCATTTTCGTGGTATTGAAAGTACTCTCCCTATCCCATCAAAGATTGACGAAAGTTTTTTGTAACAAAGGAAGAATTTGAACAGTTTCCAATGAGCAATGCGTACTTCAAGAAAGAACTGTTTGACATTTTCCCTTCCTTAAAAGAAAAATCCGGGCAGCATTATCGTTGGTAAACGGCCTCTAGCAAGCGTGGCCAGAACTGATCGAAGGATGTATCGTTTGGACGTTAATGTTTACGTACAAAGTTTACGAACAAGTAGGGGGGAGATCTGCTGTTTAGGAGTTGGCAACCCAGAACTATAAAACCGGGAATCATTAATCCTTCTTAACAGAGGAATTTCGAGGTGCTTTGAATTGATGTAAAATAGTCAGGGTTACCTTAACCGAATGGAGATGGGTCAAATTGTAACAAATATAGGCCCCTATATTCGCGGGAACCCGGGCAGTATACTCAGCCGTTAAGACGGCACAATGAAAAGAGCTTTTATTTATTTATTTATTTGAGAGAATCCCAAGAGGAGGTAAAATATTTGAAGACAATGCAACTGTAAAAAAAACAAGAAGCGTCCAAATTCCCTTACAACGTTATTTTTCCATGAGGAAAAATTCCTTTACAATTTTCTTAAAACATGCCGGTTGCCTTGTTCACGCAGAAGATCAACGCCATTACCCTTACAACTCTAGTAACCATTCAATTTGAAATTGCGTCACCATCTCCTCGACTTCAAAGAGGAGAAAGCCGAGATGATCCAGCACAAAAAAGTCCATTCGAAGCCATCCAAGATCCCCGTCCTCCGAGCGTTCCAGAAGAGAAACGACAAAGCGTTTCAAACACAAGAGCGAGGGTGGCCGCCATTCTACCTCCACAAAAGCTCCTTTTGCCGCCACAAAAGCGAGACACTTAATGCCCTTCACGTGCAACGACTTCCTGCCTCGCCCTGACGACTTTTGGCGGGAAACCTTTTGTGGCCTCCGAACCCTTTCGTCTCCCCTTCGACGCAGAGACGACCCATTCAACCTTCTTCATTCACCGAAACCGGACAGTTCGACGAAAGGTTGCGTTTGGCAAATTCTTCTCTTTGAGAAATTCCCGCCAACTGCAACGGCAAACTTTATTGGCACGGGCACGCAGGGGTCGAACCGAGGACCTTTTGGAAGCGTATTGATCGCGGCACTACATTTACCATCGGGTCCAGGAATGTTGACAAATCCGCCTCTGCAATTCCCCACTATTCTTTAATACGGAAAACGTTTTTTTTCTTCTTTATTTACAAGCAGCATTAATCCTCTTTTGGGATAAAAGCATTTAAGAATAGTTTAGTTGGTCTCCTTCGAAATAGACGATAGAATTTGGAAATTATAGTAATTGGTTCTTCTTACATGTTATTTGGGAACTCATTTCTGATAGGGAAAAGTAAGTTAAAAGAACATTTCGTAGGAATATATTTAGAGAAAAATACACATTAGCTCAATTTTCAATTTTTGGGTTTGTCTAGACAAGGGGTCGACAACCTGTGGCTCTTTGGGTGTTAGAATGTGGCTCTCCAAAATTTAAAATTATCAGTCTCATATCTGTAAAAAAAAATTTTATGGCTCCCAAAGAAATTTCAAATCTTTATTTAGGCTAGGTTTGGCTCTTTTGTCTGTAAAGAGTGCCGAGCCCCGGGGGCTAGACCAAGGTGTATTATGTAACCATTCGCACATGCATAGGGTGATTAAAATCAACTGTGAAACTCTCTCAATTTGGCTTTTTCGACAAGAATAACGCACTGCAGAGTTTATACATAAGATGTCATCCTGGTCAATGAGAATAGATCACGTCTTATTGTTAACAACTTGCAGTTTTACTATACACTGTCCAAAGGAAAGTTTGACTGGGCATATACTTGAAACTTTCGTTGGACAGTGTATACTACTAAATTGGATGCATTGGGTCAGGTGACTTAAAAGTTTCAGTCCAATGTAGATATCCTATCTGTTTAAAAAGACTTTTCTCTCCATCTATTTCTGTTTGCAAACAATATTGGACAAAAGTATCATTGAAGTATTTGATTGGATTGGATTGCTATCGGATTCTTTCATAAAATGTTATGCATTGTTATTATTATCGTTATCACTACTTGTGCTTTACGTGCATTAAGAGTGCTTCAACAATCTTACCAGTGCTTTAATTATATTACATATTTCAAGAGCTTAGATGAAATGGACGAATGATTTAATAACATCTTTGGTCAAGCAGTGAGTAATGCGAACCAACAATCAACGATTATAAAATAATACAATCAGGCCTATAAAGCCAATAGTTTGCCATGGCTAAAACAATATAGGCCAATTTAAAGAACAACATACAACTTTATTTAAATAGAAATTTTAGCGTAATATAACGTGAAAAAAGGGAAATTCCGGCTAACGCAATTTCCAAAAGCGGGAGCGTCCATCTTTAGTGAGACCGTGACGTCAACGGAAGCAAGGTTTTTGCTTCACCGTTAAACTTACTACACCACATGCGAGAATAGTTATCATCAATCAATACATAAACTAAATAATTAATTTTTATGAATCAATTTAACGCGCGGTGTATTAATTTAAACTGCGAAGCAAAAAACATGCTTCCGTTGACGTCACGGTCTCACCTAGGGAAACATGCTTCATCTAGTTTCCCTAGTCTCACCCAAGATGGACGCCCCGGTATTGGAAATTGCATTGTTCGAAATTTTCTTTTTTTCACACATTTAGGATTTGAGTTAAAAAATTTTTAAATATGCTACATCTTATTAATGCGCTAATCTTTCCGTTCAAATAAAGTAGCATGTGACCATTCAGAAACTCATTTTCCTCCTGGTTGTACGCCGCAGACTGCACGCCATTCTGTGGCCGATCTGTTCTGGTATTAGACTTTTTGGAATCCAACGCGAACAAAATTTGCGGTATCCAAGTTTCTCATGCACTCTATCCTATGCAGAACCACAGCCCACTAGATAAAGGCCTGAGTGCTGTTTTCAAAATGGCGGCGCTTGCAGGCGGACTGTCTATGTGAAATAAGATGGAATAGAAGAATTATTTCATAAATTTGCTTTAATTTTCTTACAAAATCAAAGCAAAATAATTAATCTATTACAGGAACTAATTTTTGCAGATTTCTAAAACCATCATATATGGTTTCGAAATTTTTTATAGAAAAGATGCTTTTTTCTCTTCCTCCATAGATGGCTCTACTTTGAAAAAAATGAAACTATATTTATTTGCACGTATGTTGCCATTGTTTTGATTGAAACATAAAGCCACTTAAATAACAAAGTTCAAAAACTTAGATTTCGTTAGAAGATTAAAGCAAATTTGTGAAATAATTCTTCTATTCCATCTTATTTCACACAGAGTCCGCCTGCGAGCGCCGCCATTTTGAAAACAGCACTCAGGCCTTTATCTAGTGGGCTGTGGCAGAACCATAGGATACGTGAAACGTTTCACTCATTTCTTTCAAGGAAATGCGACGGTTTTCTCTGATTGTGTTGTTAATGTCCTCGAAAATGGCTGGTGTTGCCGCTGACGCAGGCCGCCCAGAACGCTGTTTATCGGCAAGGCTAACTCTTCCTTCCCGAAACATTTTACACCATTTGCACACATTGGAATAAGCCAGACACTCGGCACTGTAAACTTCTACCATTTTCCCATGAATTTCAGCGGGTTTCTTAGCTTTTGTGAAAAGAAATCTTATAGGCGATGCGATAGCGGCGGCCATTTGTAACACGACTGTTAGCACGTAAAGCGCGTGCGCGGGAACAATTCTTGTTATGCAATGTCTGTGCATGTACTCGGCCTTCTTTTTGGCTATCTTAACTTTTACATAGCAACTATATTTCCTCCGTTACTTTCTGAAATCTCCTCGTACTTATGGATACAAAAATTGTTTAATTCTCTAATAAAATGTTACGCGTTATCAATAGAGACTTTTTGCAACCTTAAACGATATGCGAAATACGAAAGGCGAAATGCGATAAGTGGCATTTTGGTCATGTGACTGCCATGTACCGTTTGGTCATGCCAGGTTTTGTCGAACGAAATACGAAAATTCTAAAAAATTTCGTTGCCACCTTTGGTAACCAAATTTGTCGTCGCGCATGCGTGCAACCTCCACGCGTACAATTAAAACCTGATGTTGGCAGTATCGAAAATCTGGAATTTCTCTTTTTCGCATTTCTTATTTCGCGGGTGCAAAAATTCTCAAAATGAAATACGAAAGGAGAAAGACGAAATGTCACCTTTCGAATTTCGCTTTCTGTATTTCACATATAGTTTGAGGTTGCAAAAAGTCTCTATTGTTATCCTATTGTCGAATAACGTTTGTAATTTTTTTTTTTTGAAATTGTAATAAATGAGAGCGATGAGATTCTTTACAAAGAAAACGCTAGCACCACATTAAGCAAATATTTCGTTCTGGATTAAATGGATACAAAATCGAACAGTTTCAAATTAGAGCTGCATTTTCAGGAGAAGATCAAGCCAACCGTGAGTGCTCAGGTTCCGGACAAAACCACTACACTTAGAGCATAGATTAAGAAATACTTGAGACACAATAGGTTTTTGAAAGTGGGGAAACCGGCAACACCAGCGATCTTGGTGAATTAGTTGAGCAAAAGTTTTGTATCTGATGAGGCGGGTGTTATAGTGGATTTATGGCTAGTAATGAGTCAACAAACACTTTGCATAGTAAAGACAGTAAAGAGAAACTAGAACACAAAGCGTGTCCCGTGGTTAACAATGGTAGAGGAAGTTAAGAAAATTATACACGATCAAAATAGGGATTTAAAATTATTTACAGTGTCTCGCACAAGTATTAGTACAAAAAAATGAATAAATTACTTAGTGGAGCGGCAGTACAGCCCGTGGCGTCTCGCGATGCACAGTTAACTCAACAGCCTAGACTGCATGGTTCTGCGGATGAAATATACTGGTATGGAGAAAACTAGCAGAGATTGTACCGTCCAGACGAATAGGCTTCGTGGCCAGGCTTAAACGTGGTTAGACTGCGAAAACGAGCGAGGGGTCGGAATAAACATTGATACGGATGAAATGTGGGCACCACGTCGGCAACTCGTAAATAGAATTACGGAGGTACAATCAAGACTGGAGCAAGGGGGGGGGGGGAGAAATACTGGCAATGTGAGTGCATACCATGGCTGCACAGGAGAAGTGAGGTGGCAGAAAGCAAGGAAAGAGATGACGAAAGTTTTAGAACAAAAAATAGAACACTAATTAGGCAATAATTTTATCAACAATTAGGCTACGGCTATGCAGACGCGAATTTAGTGCGAGCGAGCGATTTCTGACGTCATCACATTCGCAAGCTATGTTTAGCGAGCGAATTTTTAAGTTCTCTCTCTCGTCATTTGTCGCCATATGTGATTATACAGAAGCGAATTTTTCTCACAAACATGGCTGCCATTTCACGTGGAAGTAGACATCTTGCAATGAAAATGGACTACTGCGCACGTGCAGCGTTGAGCGAGATTTGGCAGACAGCGAGAAAATCAAGCAGTGTCAGATACGAGCGAGAAACGTATTTTCGCTCTCGCGTGCGATATTTCGAGTGTCTCGCGTCTGCATGATCTAATCTACGCGAGCGTGATGACGTCAGAAATCGCTCGCCCGCTCTAAATTCGCGTTTGCATGGCCGTAGCCTAAGACAGTATAACTTCTCGCGACCGAGTTAATTAGTTGCGAAGGAAAATCGCCACACGGGACAAGAGCTCGCATCACGCGAGTTTGAAAAAATTTACGACAACAATGGTCCACGGACCACAACAATGAATTACTTAAACCTAAATACAAATTATCAATAAAAATAACATTTGGAACAATAAAAAAAAATATCATCCACCACGAGATTTAATGTAAAGCAATAGTTTCTTCATTAGCCATAAATTGCGATTTCCCGAACAGCATCCATAGCGACTTGTATAGCAACTATTATTATAGCGCGCGATGTAAAAGATTTTTCTCCAGAAAAATTGTTTCTTCTTTTTTAAAATAAGAATAATGCAACTAAAAAGAAAAGGTCCATTGTGTGCTTGGTTTCGTTTTCATTTCCTAAGCTTTAAATGCACATTTGTAAAAAAATTACTCTGAAACTATGCCCAACTAATTCACCAAGATTGTCTTAGTTTGCGCGAAATGTGATGGCCGTTTCAATTGTTGGACATTTTACAACAAAAAAATGAATAATACTTAACAATTGAAATGTCCATCACATTTCGCGCAAACAAGGCTGGATGGACTATAGCGTTTGTTTGTTTTTTTTCAACAAACGAAAAAAAATCCAAGATTGAAACAATGAAGGTTATATTGTTGATCCCCCCATCTTTGTCATGAGCTCTGGGGCAACACGTAGCCAACGAAAAAGACAGGCCGCGGCGCGGAAAAGTAGTCCGGCCAACAATCCAACCTTCATTGTTTCCAACAAACGAAAAAACATTGATTGTTAAAATCCAAGATGGAAACAATGAAGGACTAGTATGGTCAGGTGACTTTTTCGCGCCGAGGCCTGTCTTTCTCATTGGCTACGGGAGCAACACCAATGACGTATATTAAAGGTAGAACCCGAAACAGGCGGCTTACTACAGGCGGTGATGTTGTCACCAGTGATCGTGATAAAGCTCAACTGATCGCCGACTCCCTGGAAAAGCAGTTTACCACACCTTGTGAAGAAAACCCCGATAGTCGCTCAAATACTCAACTTGTCAATGATGTGTGTATCTCCTATGAACCATCCCAGAGTGTTCCTACGCATGAGGAAATTATTAGCACAAATGAAATCTCAGACATCATAAAGCATCTTAAGAGCAGGAAAGCAGCAGGTTTGGATTCTATCACAAACAGTGCCCTTAAGAACTTGCCTCCTAGTGCCGTCTCGATTATTACCAGGGTCATAAATGACTGCTGGAGACATGGATACTTCCCTGACAAGTGGAAGGAGTCCGTCATCGTTACGATACCGAAGCCTGGTCTGAATCCTGCCCTCGCTGTCAGCTATAGGCCTATAAGCTTACTACCTACGATGTCAAAAGTCCTTGAACGTGTTATTCTAAGGAGGTTTAATGCTTTTTGCGTGGCCAATAATCTTGTTCGCGAGGAGCAATTCGGGTTTCGCCCGGGTCACTCTTGCCAACTACAGCTTTGGAGGCTTGTTGCTGATCTAAACACTCCCCTAAATTGCGCCAAATACGGTGGTCTTATCTTTCTAGATGTACGGAAGGCTTTTGATCAGGTCTGGCATAACGGCCTGAGATACAAGATGATTACTTATGGCTTTCCTGACGAGCTGATCGCTTTGATTAGTTCCTTTCTGTCAAACAGGACTTTTCGTGTCAAGGTTGGCTGCTCCATGTCTAACCCTTGTGACATATAGGCTGGTGTTCCCCAAGGCTCTGTCCTGGGCCCTGCGTTGTTCAACTTCTTCATTCACGACTTCCCAGCATTTACAAAGTGCGAATTATACCTATTTGCTGACGAAGTGTCCATCATGACTTGTGCCCGAAATCCCACTCATGTCATATCTCGGTTACAAAATGCTGTGCATCTGTGTGAGAAATGGTTTGCTAAGTGGAGGTTAAACCTGAACGTAGATAAGTGCAAAGCCATGTTCGTTACCAAAAAACTTAGAAAACCCCCGAAGTCAATCTTCCTATCTGGCAAGGAGCTCGAGTGGGTAAAGAACTATAAATACCTCGGAGTTGTGATAGATGCCAAGCTGAATTGGGGCGACCATCTCTCTTATGCAATCAACAAGGCCAAGAAGGCGAAGTTTAGTCTGGTTGCCCTTCTGGGACGAAACAGTTCGCTTGGAGTGGACAGCAAACTGTTGCTATATAAAATGGTAATCCGAACCATTCTTCTGTACGGTATGCCTGCCTGGGCTACAACCTGCAAATCCAGATGGAAGGACCTACAAACATTCCAAAACGTCACACTTAGGACCATTGCCCAACTCGACAGGAGGATAGCAAATAATACTTCCATTGCTGAAGATTTCGGTATACCTACCATTGGAAACCACGTCAAAGAGTCGCTGAAGAAGCTTCTTTCGAAGATGAAGGACCATCCCAATCCTCTAGTTGCAGGTATTCTTGAGCATCCGCTCACCTTTAGAAGCCTCCTTAGACATCGCAGGCCTCGTCACATACTGGACGTTAACTTCGATGACACCCAAAAGGCCATCTTCCCACCCTACTGGATCACCTAGCTCTTCCACGTCCTATCGTCAATCAACAATCAACTTTATCGTCCTGTTAGGAAAGGACTCCTCCGTATCCTATGGATGACTTAAACAGGTTCATCTGGCTTCTTTCCTACTTCAGCGTATTTCTTTTGGCTATAACACTGGATGAGTATGGCAGTGGAAGCATAGCTTCCGGACCACTCGTTTTGTTTTTCTTCCCTGCGCTGTTCGATTGTCGATTGTCGATTGTCGACAGGCGGCCATACTTGAAGCCAATTGGGAAGCTCCACCTTTCAGAACAGTCATGGCCGAAAGTAAGTGAAGATGATCCAAAACACATGGCTAAACATGAGGGTAGCTGATTAATAATTCTTTCGCACGCCAATCACGGAGTGATAAGTTTATCTTTTCGTTAACTTTGTATTTGAAATTTATTATAACTGTTCGATATTTTCTTATATTTTATAAACAATTTTTCGATCATGGTTTCAATTTCAATTTCGTTTCGATCTTCTTTCAGTTACGTATTTTTGATTTATGCTTGTGGAAAGTGATTCCTGATCCTTTTTCGTGTCTATTTGTACAGTTGTACCCGGAACAACTTTGAGGAATGGTTTTTAATTAATTATTACTCGGGTCCAAAATTGTCCAAAACAAAGAAGCCAGGCAGCTAACTATTCCTTGGCTCACTCCTGCCCAGAACTATCATGGCTTCACTTTGGTGGCGATGTTAACAATATGATTCGGAATCTACCTTTAATATTCGTCATTGGGCAATCTCACACTGTACTTGTTAACCTGTCCCGAGCTATAGTTGGCCCGAAGCGGAAAAGTCATCTGATCATCTGGGTCCGAACAACAATCCAATCTTCATTGTCTCCATCTTGGATGTAAACAATGAGTGTTTTTTCCGATTGTTGGAAACAATGAAGGTTGGATTGCTGTTCGGACCCAGCTGGTCAGGTGACTTTTCCGCTTCGAGGCCTGTCTTTTTCGTTGGCTTCGGCAACACCCAAAGCCAACTATAGCTCGGGACAGGTTAACAAGTATAGTGTGAGATCGTTGTATCAATGCGCAGAATAATTAAGGAAGATGAGAGTAGGAAATAAGAAAAACTTACTCTAGAGACAGGTTAAAATTGATTATTTGAATTTGTCCACTAAACATTTACAACTAATTGCTTCATTCAACTTGAAGGCGTGCGACTTGATAGCGACGGTCAGGCAGCCATGATAAGAAATAGTTCCGAAAAGGTGTCAACGTATGCGTTAAGTTTGAAAAGACCTGGCAAATGATGTGTTAAGTTTTTAAACTATGAAGAGTAAATAATAAGTAAAAATTTAATTGGGTATATTTACTAAATAATTTTATTTTTTTAAAAATGCTAGGGACTATATTTCAGCCGCGCAAGAACATAGCCTCATCGTTACCCGTACTTGATTCTTCATTGCAAGGTTAACCTGTCCCTTCATTGTTTCCAATAAACGAAAAAACACTGACTGTTGAAATGCAAGATCGAAACAATGAAGGTTGGATTTTGCTCGATCTACTTTGGTGAAGTGATTTTTTAGTGCCCCCGGCCTGTCTTTTTCGTTGGCTACACCTCGAGGCTAAAGAGAAATACAGGCTCCGGCACTGAAAAGTCACCTGATCAAGATAGATCTAGCAACAATCCAACCTTCATTGTTTCCAACAAACAACACTGTTAAAATCCAAGACGGTTGACGGAGCAACACCACCTAAACAAAAGGCCTGATAATGGAAACGTCATACATTGTTACATCATCTTTAGTCGCCCAAATTTAGGACTTTTTTATTGGTAGAAATAGGATTAACAATGGTCGACTAATGATGATCTAACAATGTATGCCTTTTCCGTTATCAGGCCTTATATCTAGGTGGTGTTGGCCGGAGCCTGTCTTTCTCGTTAGCCTCGGCAACACCTCCTAGAAAGAAAGCAAATCAACTGAAACTGCATACATTGTTACATCATCATAAGTCGACCAAATTCAATGCCACCTAAAGACAAGGCCT
>JAHWFO010012650.1:369180-400688 GCA_023313115.1 Rhysida immarginata
GAAAAAATGTGCCTCTTTGCGATTCGCCAACAAATGTGGTTCATGCATGATGGTGCACCCGCTCATTATCAACTGGCTGTGCGAAATCACCTGACTGTCACCTTTCACTCCGGTGGATTGGTCGGAGTGGACCACGTGCATGGCCTCCTCGATCTCCGGACTTGAACCCAATGGACTTTTGCATCTGGGGCTATCTAAAAGAGCACGTGTATGCGCAACGAGTGGATACTGTGGACGCCCTGCCCCCTCGCGTGGAGAACGCCTTTGAGAACATGCGAGAACATGCTGGTCTTTGGGAACGTTTGCGGGCCTCTTTGAGGAGGAGAGCTGAAGCATGCTGCTGTGTTCATGGTGGACATTTTGAGCATTTGCTATGAGTTCAAGGTTTACGAGACGCTACTAAAGGAACACCTGTACGGATTGTTGCTCCATTTGTCAATGAAGTCATTCTCTCTCGGAAACTGTGCGTTGTTCGACCTATGTTCATAGGGAGTTTTTTTGGTTCCTTGCTATTGAATATGAATACCATTAAATTTACGACCACGACTTACGTGACACCTTGTACATGACGTTTCAGTTGTGAGTCTTCCTTTCCAGGTGTTGGTCTTTCTCGTTGGCCTCGATAACTAGATATAATATTATGAAGCAACAATAACATTTTGTAATGTTTGCATTCAAACCAACGAAATTTCCGATCGCAATTTCCAATAGTGGAGCATCCATCTTGGGTGAGACCGTGACGCCAACGGAGGCAGGCTTCAGTGTAAATTAACATTGTGATAAATCAGATTAATCATCAATTAAGTCACTTAATTTAATCTTATTTATACATGTATTGATGATGATGGATAATAAATTTCAGGTGCGATGTACTAATTTCCACAGAGAATCAAAGACCATGCCTCCGTTGACGTCACCAAGATGGGCGCCTCGCTATTGGAAATTGCATTGTTCGGAATTTTCGTTTTTTCATTCACTCATTTAGGATTCGAAATAAAAAAACTCAAAACATGCCGATTTAAATAAAGCTGTAGGTAATCTTGTCCTTTAAGAACAACAAACTGATTGACCAATGCCAAAATTTTCTTAATAGGAACAAATAATTAAAATAAAAGAAAAATAAATTAGAAATTTCGTCAACCGGTTTAATTTAATAGAGTTAGTTTTTTTTCGTTACGAGAAATTTTTCGTACGAAAACGAAAAAATTTGATGTCACTTCCGTTAAAGTTAGACGATTCTCGTACGTTACGAAAAAAATTCACGAAAAAATTTTTCGATCTCGTTGGCAAATGTCGATTGCGTAACGAGATCCTTGTTCATGCGCAGTTTGTGCACAACGAGAACATCCGGCCAAAAATTCTCCATCTTAGTTCTCTCGCTTAGTCGAGTGCCTGCTTGTGCCTTGTTATCCGCCAACATGAGTTAGTTAGCAACCAGTTATCACCATGGTGGAAAGAAAGGTTATCTTTCTTTCCACCAAGGTTATCACCCTCAATGATCTATTTATGGAAAATGGAATCCCTTTGAGTACTTTTTACTCCGCCTAGAGTAATACAGTTGAATTTAGCGTATTTGCTTTATTTCTTAACGTTAAAAAATATTCCCTTTCTGACACTTGTACCCTAATATTATATCTCGTTGGTCGTTTCGATTCGCATTCGATACAAAAAAAACCCACAAGATTGCAGATTTGCCGTTAACGAGAAATTTTTGCACGAGCACACTGCTTGAATATCTCGTAACTGAATTCTCGTAACGAAAAAAAACTAACTCTCTACTGTTTATAACCTAACGAAATTTACATTTATCTCACTAATGTGATCGCCGATTAATTAATTCGGTCAATTAATCTTAGAAACAAACATTACAACAACAAGAAAAAAGTTCAGTAAAATTCTGGATAAGATAACCTGATAAAATTCTAATCTAAAAAATGATATAAAAATCGAGTCTTCATTTATGGGGTCACATCCTCCTTTGTACTTTCACTACCGAGAGATTTTGTACTTGGCGATTTATTCATGCGAGTTTGGTCGTGAGGGTTTTGTCCTACTCTCCACTGCTCTCCTCCTGCTTCGATACCACCTTGAAAAGCACAGGGAGCCTATTCATTTAGAATACAGCACAAAAATTTTTAAATGATACCCAATTCCTAACTCAATTTTTAATGATCCCCCAAGAAACTGTTCACTGCGAAGAAACACCGTTAAATGGTTAAAAAGAAAAACAAAGATTCTTTCGAGCAATCCAAGGAACTTCCGAGAACCGGATGATGTCACTTTGACGTGAGAAACTCCTTTCCTCCGTAATCTTCAAACGAGATTATCTCGGCCGCAAAATTTGCATATACTCGTTTGCCAACGTAATAGGAAACAAACATTGCAAATCAATTTCAAAACATGCAACATTCCACCTGATGACTCACACAGTTACGGCAACAAATACCATTAACAAGACAGGGAAAAAAAACACCCACACAGTATTAAGTAATGAAGTTTCCCACGGAACTTCTCCGACGCCACGTCATCTGCTCTTAGTCAATTACCTCAAAACACCTTTCCCGGTGGCGCTGCAAAAACATTCTCGGTCGCTTCCGAGGCCAAATGTCGACGAAGATGAGAAAACGAACGAAGGCGCAAAACCCAGGAGCAACGAGCATCCTCCTTTCTCAAGTTATTCAACCAACAAGCAGGAAACGGATCCGTCTCCGAGGAAAGGGAACGTTCTTCTTGGCCGGAAATACTTTCTTGATGCGCACGAGCACGGGAAAAGACGGCGAAACTCGCATTATCTAATTATTCAGTTTCCCTCCTTTGCCCCAAGTGACCCAACTGGGCTACCTTAAAATGTACATATATTGCCTTAAGTTTCTCCACTATTCATTTCTTAAGTAGCGGAAGAATGGAGTGTCCTTAACCAGTATGGGCATGTCTTCCTTCGCTATTTAATATGGTTTTGATTGGCCCACTGGTTTACAAGTTGGGCGCTACTTGGAAGATCAATTCTTAAGGACAAAGTAAGAAGAAAATTTTGTTGGAAGTTAGTTAATAGATGGCATACGTTTCGAGAAAAATTACTTGAAATAAGATGACCTCGAGTTTTGTTCGCAACACATAACTTTGTTTCTATGGCAGCTATCTCCTCGAAAATTGTACGCCTTACGAGGAGTACATAGCCCGTTAATCGTTTCAATTTATGCGTATGTACATCCATTGAACTAAGTCATGCAACGAACACCTATCTCCGAAACTAATCGACATACATGCGTATTAATTGGAACGATTAACGGGATATGTACTCCCCGTAAGTTGTCCGATTTCATCTTTTCGCTCATC
The DNA here is from genome assembly GCA_023313115.1 of Rhysida immarginata. Taxonomy (NCBI): domain Eukaryota; kingdom Metazoa; phylum Arthropoda; class Chilopoda; order Scolopendromorpha; family Scolopendridae; genus Rhysida; species Rhysida immarginata. The sequence continues at coordinate 372,517 of JAHWFO010012650.1, forward strand.
GCTTTATAAGATTTTATCCGCGCGCAGTTTGCGCGATAAATAGTTTCAAATTTAATTCATATGATTGACATTCTTTGGTTGCAAAACTCGCACATTCAAATTGTTTCGTGTGATGAACTCACATGTTCTTCTTTGTTTATAGTTTGATAAAAATTGTTGCTCAGACAGCAATGGTCAAGTGACTTTGCAGTTCCGGCCTGTGTTTCGAGCCAGCGCCAACAATGCTTAAACGTGCAACAACAATGCAAAACTGTTTACGTGACGAACTCGCATGTTCTCCTTTATCTATACATATAAAAGGCAACTTAGAAGTAAGCTATAAAGTTAAAATTTAACACACAGCCGTGTAATACTACCACAATGATGCAAAAAAAATCTAAAACTGGAGATAAGTCTCTTAAAAACGTAGAAATTAATTATCTTTGTGAAATAGATTTGGTTTATGTTCGTTTACTTGCATGTATGAACCATCAGCCCGTGGTGTTTGTGTCAACAACCGGCTGGGTGAACAATGATTGATAAAAATTAATACATGCCGCAGCCGACGAAAAAGACACGCCCTGGCACTAAAAAATCACCTGACCATCTTAGTCCAAGCACCAATGTAATAATCATTGTTTCCATGTTGGATTTTAGCAATCAGTATTTTTTTTCGTTTGTTAGAAACAATGAAGGTTACATTGTTGCTTCGACTAAGAAGATGAGATGACTTTTCCGTGCCAAGGCAAAGCCTCCTATAAAGAAAGCCTCCGCACTGAAACGTCATACATTGTTACTATTTCATACTTCGTCCTTTGTTAATCGTATTTCTACCAATAATAAGTCCTAAATTTGGTCGACTTATGTTGATATAACAACGAGGCCAACGAGAGACAGGCCAGGGCACTCAAAAGTCACATGATCATCGGGGTCCGGCCAACAATTCATCTTTCGTTGTCTCCATCTTGGATTTTAACAATCAGTATTTTTTCGATTGTTGGAAACAATGAAGGATGGATTGTTGGCCGGACTCCGTTGATCATGGGACTTTTGAGGCCCCCCCGTCTCTCGTTGGCCTCGTATAACAATTATGACGTTTCAGTGCCGAGGCTTTCTTTAGAGGCGGCGTTGGCTAGGGTCTGTCTTTTTCGTCAGGTACGATGCTTGCCTTAATGATTCTTATTTGTTTTAAGGGGGATAGTTATAAAAAGTAATAAATAAATTATTTCTTTTTTTTTTATTAAAATCTTTGGAGGGATGTAAGAAATTATTCTAAAACAAATAAGAGAATACAACTTCTAGGCGTGCAGCTACTCAAGCTTTTGCTGAAAAAGGTGTAGGTACTTTTCCTCATGAGCTAATAACTGGAGAAAATTTATTTTTCTTATGGTTTTTGCAATTTAGTAAATTCCTTTAGAGAAGTTATAGATGTAGTAACTTTCTTTAAATAAGTTATAGATAATGTTTATCTAAACTATTAGAAAATTTTAAAGATCTCAACTGATTGTGTGAGACGCCAATCCTTGCTGCTAAAACTGATACTATCAATATAAACAACCACATTCAGGACATTATTCCATGCTCTATGACTGAATACCACTCTATTGAAACGGTTAAATGTTGAGGAGAGATGCTGATGAGGCTGTAAACAGAGTTCCTTAACTCTCTCAATGAATCTATGAAGTACGGAGGGTTGATTCAGATAAAACGAGACGACTTTGCAGTTCTGTTACGATGGTGTGTTCGATGTGAGAGCCACGTTGTTGGACTATCGCCCGGCACCGTAATTTCCACTGAAATAGGCTGAGTTTGAGGGACTCCATGGGTTGTTCGTTCCACACCTGCTGACACACTTTCCATAGCCCATCAACGGTTCTTGGTCGGCGACTTCCGAGCCGTCGTTTCAGGAGACCAAAACCACAGAAATCCATCGGTGATGCGTCAGGAGATTTTACAGGCACATGAGAGAAGGGAATAACTCGTATGCCCGTCTCCTGTTCCATCTTCCTGTAGTAAGCCACAGATGACTTGGCAGTGTTCAGGCAGTCTCAGTTGTGTGACCGCGCGCTTTATGACGTCGCTCCAGCCCAAGATTGTCATGAATTATTCTGGAGACTCTTGCCTGTGAAATACCTTTCCTTTGGGCTAGACTTCTCTGTGTGGGGGGGGGTTTTCTTTCAGCACCTCAGACCGGATTTCTCACACCACCTGAGCTGGGCGTGTTGGCTAGGACTTGTTTCTGGTCTGCTTCTCTGCTCGTCCACGTTCATTAGATGGTCGCAATTTGTTCTTTTTGATTATTCGACCCACAGTAGCTTTGGATAGCACAATACCATTTCGTTTGCATAATTCCACAATGCACGAAAGACTGAAGTTAGCGTCGGAAAGGCCAAACATATACCCTTCCCAAAAAGCTGTGACTTTGGAAGCCATGTTTCAGCACGAAATATCCCAAATAACAGGAACAAGTGTATACAAAGCTAATCCCCATGAATAGTGGACGAGTCATGCAAATCACATTCCGTCAAGGTCATACGCGGCGTTTAAAGTCGTCTCATTTTATCTGAATCAACCCTCCGTATTTTTTATACATGTATAGACAGAAATAAATCAATACTCATAGCCTTTCTTTGATATTTTAAATATTAAAAGGATGCAATGTCGAATTTTCCTGGGAGAACCTAATTGGACACAAAATTCCAGTGCGAGCATTTAAAAGAATTTTTTTCGTTTTTCCAAAGTGAATATATACTTTATTAAGGCTTTTTCGTTTACATTGAATTTCAGATATTGCAAAATTTCATCAAACAAACAGCCCGAGCAACGCCGGGAAAATCAGCTAGTCACTTATATAAAATCAACGACGGTGGACCAAGGAATTAAATAAAGAGGAAGTGAAAGCCATTGTTTAGTGGCATACACTTGTTCGTCGAGCTTGACTTCGCAAAGCGCAAAGCATCTTGGGATAGAAAGCGGACAATTAAGGTTTTTGCACGCTGGTAAAATATTGTATTTTAGATAACTCTGCCTCTGATTTATTGACTACGTGCGTATCGACTTTCGTTAAAATTTCAATGAAAAACCTATTTAATATAATTAATAATAATCATCGTTTAAAATTTTGATTTCTCGTAGGAGAAACATTGAGTTTCGATTTTCTTCCAGCAAATGGATTATTCATATTCTAGGGCTGTTACTGCTTAGCTCTATTATACTTTAAGTTTAATACAACTTAACTTAACGAAGACTGAACAAATTTTCAGCCCGTCAGCAGGTTACAATGTACGGTTTGGCTGCCGAGTTTGTCCGCAAACATTGCGTTTCCGGAAGCTAACCTTGGGTCATCACTTTCATTTTCTCTTTATTTAATTCCTTGGGTGGACGTTGTCACAACAAAGAAAAAATCTAACAATGGGTTATTTCCCGATTATACAAACGGGTGGGCTCGCTTCTAGTTTTTTTATTATAGTTTGATTCTCTTCTTGCTTATAGATGCGTATTTAGAGGTTCAAATTGTTGGAAAAAGTTTTATCGCACATCAGATAGCTAAAGATTTGAATTTCTTCAAGTTCGTCCGCTATTTTGATTCCACTCGAACAGGCTGAGCGCGACCGGTCGCACACAATGAGTAAAACGGTCGTTTTTTTTAAACAGGGTTTTTGCAACCGCTCTCGAACGGCTGCGACCGGTCGGACTTCATAGAAACACCCTTAGCGACAGGTTTTTCCGCTGTGGTGTAGAGCGACGAGCTTTCCGAATACGCGTGCTCCTTGGATCGAATCCAGGTCGCCAAACTTTTCTTATCGATTTTCATCTTAAGATGTTTACCTAACGTTGAAGCATAGCTTCAGTTTTCAACCATCACTTTAATTCGAGCGACAGAGGGCGAAAACTCGACGCCGACGTTTCAACGTTTCTAAATCCAATTCCTCGTGGCCCCGTTTTCATATACTGTATTTTACTTCAAACCCACTCAATCGAATTCAAATCTCAAACCAACTTTTCGTCCAAGTTAGCCGTCGGCTTCTGAGGATTCGCTTGACTTTTCCCCAGCGAACCTTGGACGGCATCGTGGACATCTTTCAGGAAGTCCAAAAAAGCACGATAGGAACCTGTCCAATGGAGGATAATAACAACAACAACAACAACCGCCAGAGTCAAGGTCGCCTCGGACTTACCCAAGCGCTTTACCGTCGTCTATGACGCAACAACGCGTTCGGGGCAGCGCGCAGAAGGCCGACAAAAAAGTCGATTCATCATTCTAATTCGCTTCGCCCCACAAAACGATCGAGGTCGCGTGGGAGCATCTCTTTTCATCCATTCATCCCAGCCATTCATCCATCCGTCCATTCATTTGCGGGAGGAATAGAGCCCAAAACGGGCAGGTGCCAAAAGCAAGCAAAAAAATGTTTAGCGTTCTCTCTTTCAATCTTCTTCTCCTTCTTGTTCCATTATTTTCATTTGGAAGAGACGATTGTTATTTTGTTTCCCTCCCGCCCAAAACGATTCCAAAGTCGACCCGCGCGCGCGGGCCAAAGAAGGAGGAGCCGATGAATGAATGGTAAACGACCGACGCCATGACGCACGCATTTCGACAAATTAAAAATGGAACCCACTGAAAAGCAGCTGCCGTCCTCTCGCCCACAATCCCTTATAATATACACCGCGTTATTCATGTATCCATCCATCACCTCTTCGTGGCTCTTCAGTCCCGGCATTCAACGCCGCACCAACGCTCAACTGGCAACACAGAGAAAGCCAGCTAACGACGTCACTTGCCAACACCAACATCAAATGACGTCACCCGCCTGATTTCGTCACAAAGAGTTCAAAGGTACAAGCTACTTTTTTTTAAAGAGAAAAAACAAACAAACATTCCAACTACTTTAAAAAAAAATGTACTCAAAACTTAAGCCAATCCATAGTGGAAATCTAAAATTTAAAAATTAAATCGTAAAAGGAAAATAATAAATTTTTTTCTGGATGGGCAGCGATGCGTTAACGAGCGACCATTCAACGAGCCATGGCAGCGAAACTTCATTAATCCAAATCTTCTCAATGGTTTCAATAGCTAATAAATCGCCAGTTGGCTTGCTTTTTTTTTATTTTTTTTTCCACCATAATTCTTACGCCTTCCGAACAAAGTGGACCATTGAGTAGGGCACAGGGGAGTGGCATAACATGAAAGGTTCATTGGACGTCCACCATTTTCTTCTTAGTCGACGTAAGCAAGATGGTGTCTACCAAACAAATCCTTCAGAACGTAAAAATCCAAGGATCCCTTATCCTCACTTCTAGTTTCATGGACTCATATATCTAATCTAAGTAGCAGCAGTTCACGTCCTTCACTGTTTGTTTCTTCTCTTTTTCCAGGAAGACCGATGAGTCCACGGCCATGAAAGCTGATTTTTGTCGGAAAAAAGGGCCACAGACAATTTAATAGAAGAAAAAGAGAACTTTAATAATCTTTAAAATAAATTCATTTTTTAATGGACCTCAACAATTTTAATTTAACGAATCAAAATAAATAAAATAATAACTCGTTACCTCACTTTAAAGTACATTTCAAAATAACGTTCAAATTTTAAATCCCCGGCAGAAATCCTATTCTTTTAAAGTTCAAAAGTTTCGGTTTAATGTATATTTCAGATTAACGTTCTAATTTAACGTTCCCTAGGTAAACTATCTCCTCATTACAACGATCATGGATCGAAAGTTTTGCTCCGATTGGTCAGAAGATAATTTGTACGGCTTGTTGATGCTCCAGACGCATACTGTCAGGGAAATACGGATTTTTTGGGAAAAGCAAATTTTGTAAAGAAAGGAAATTGTAATTACAGATTTTTACACAAGTTAATCTATTGTAATACTGTATTGTACTCTATGCATATTGTATAAAATAATGTATTTTATTCTTATAGCCATCTTTTGTGATTAAAGTAAAATTCATATTCTAAATCTGCATACTTTTGTATTCTAATGTTTTTTCTTGTTGTATATGTATAATACTCAAGCAGTACCGTACCATGTTATAAAGACTAGCAAGATAAGCATGTTAAAATTACCATCAAGCCAAATAACTTGAAAGCCCAATGACTCGGACACAAAAATATTTTTGATAAACAGGGTGTTCATAACATGAGGGATAATAATTACATACTGTGATTCCATGCATCCATCTAAGCAAAAACTTCCTTATCGAAAATGTCTAACTCTCAAAATTTAGTGTTTAAAAAAAAATGGTGCCGTTACATCATTTATGAACTTTCTGCACCAGCACTTCACATAATGAACTGCGCAATGGCACGAGAAAACTGCGGCAATTGTTGAAATTAAATGACGTTTTTTGCCAGCTTCGCGGAAACTTCGCGTGACGTTTAGACCCTTAAAATTTGAATTTTGAACATTTTGCATATGGAATTTTAAGTTTGTTATCATCCAAAGGACCACGCTAAACACTTATTATCCTACATTTTCCGAACACCCTGTATTTTGTAGCCTCCCCCGCCCCGTCCCAAAAAAATTAAGCTAAATTAAATTAAAACAACAACGTATTTTTCACATTTTATTTGTTTGATGCGTTTGTACGTTTTCAAACCTAATATTAAAAGGAAATTTTATTTCTTAATGTGAGATTTCTTCGGACGTTTTGGCGCGAAATTTAAACTTGAAAAAAATTTTCTTTTTGGCAAAGTTAATCTTAAGAATTTTTAAAGTAGTTTCTAACAGAACTGTAGCCGTGAAAAAATTCCTATTTGTAGAGAATTATGTAGTATATTTGAGAATTTTTACATAAACTTGCGAGTAGTGCGACATATAGAAAAAAATTAAAAATCAATTTTTTTTATTTTTTTAAACTACAATGTGTTTCTAAATTATCTCCCGTATTATACATGTTTATTACTCAAAACTATTATAGATTTTAATGTGATTTTTTTTATTCACAAAGAAAAACTCAAAAAGTTTCTTAGCATGCCTTAATAAATTTCAATGTGCCCCCCATTTTTGGCGTGAAGGACGTCAAATCGAAACTCGATTTCTTCCCATGTTCGGGCTAGCATTTTGGTGCGGTTTAATGCATGATCGAGTAATCGGACCTTTCTCTTTCGCTGAAGACACCATTAACGTTGCAACCTAGTTCACCATTAGATATGCTGAAAAACTACCTGATTCCACAGGTGGAAGAACTGCAGCCCAACACTCTACCAACAAGATGGAGCACCTCCTCACAGGGGCCTGCAAGCTAGGCAGTGCCTTGATACGAACTTTCCAGGACGATGAATTGGAAGGGATGGGGAGATAATCCCTTGGCCCCCTCGCTCACCCGATGCGAACCCTCTGTATTTTTTCTTCTGGGATTATGTGAAAGACAGAAGGGTGTACAAGACCAACGTTGATGACATTGAAACTCTCAAGAACAGAATAATTGAAACAATCGCTGAAATCACTCCATAAATAGGGGGGGCACATTGAAATGCTAAGAAACGGGGGGGGGAGGCATGCTAAGAAACTTTTTAAGTTTTTCTTTGTGGAAAAAAAAAAAAATCACGTTAAAATCGGTAATAGTTTTTGAGTAACAAACACGTATAATACGGGAGATAATTTAGAAACACCTTGTGTATAATCATTACTGCTGAAATAATCTCAATTATTTACCATATTTCCTCTTTAATTTACTTTATTCCATCTGGAATGCAACTAAATAAATGAACATTTAAAAAAAAAAATAAAGACTCAAAATAAAAAAAAATAAACTTTAAACTTTATAAGCACACACTTTTACTTTAAAACGTAAAAAATAAAATTAAAAAATAAAAAAAGCTAAAAGTATGGCGGCGCGTTTAATATGAAATTTTAAAATGAAAATAGGCTACTACAGAATGAAATAAACTTTTTGATATTATTTATTTATTTAGGTTTCTTAATTTCAAATTATTAAAAAAAATAGTAGTAATATTTCATCTTAACTTATTTATATTGAACATTAATAATATTTCTAAGTCCTGCCTCTTTCCTCCAAAAAATCGAAAATAAATCTAAGAACAAAACACATCGCAACGCCTCTTTTGCCATCCTTCAACGCCATTGCTTTCTCAAATTAAAACAAAAAAAAAAAAAGTTAATTTACAAAAAGTAAAAAAATATTCCCATCCATCAAAGCTCCCTCCATTCACCCGACTTTGTTTTCTCAGCTGCTCCCAGAAAAGCATTCTGAGAGGAGAAAAAGCGGAAAAAATAATTAAATCTTAGTTTTGAGGGGAAATGATTTGAAACGAAAGTGCGCACAATTGGATTGTTCTAATGTACAATTTCACGCTCCTGATGAATATGCGATCATTTTCCGAATTTATTAGACTTTTTATTAACATCATCATCATCATCAAAATTTCTGTACTCCAAATGGGCAGTCGTCCGAGATAAAATAAGGAATAAAATTCTATTCAGCATGCACATAGTGTACTAAACCATCATCTGCACGAAATCTGAAGGACCACAGCTGGCAAGATTGCAAGTCAACTTGGCAGGGTCTTTATAAGGTTCACATTATTATAAAGGAAAGGAGGTTCAAGCCTAAATCTCCGAGTCATCTAATTACTGTGGATTCTTCGAATACTAAATCAAATTTCGGATATAAAATAGCCCCCATTCATATATTCAGGAAGTGAGAGGAACTTGTGTGTGAGGAAGACACACAAATCGACCGAGTCTTCCTTCTCCAGTTCGAAGTGAACTGATGACGTCCTTCAATTGAAGACTTGGTCTTTCGCCACGTTGTTTCTCTACTTTCGGATTACGTTGTTAAAACAACACATTTATTTATTTATTTATTTATTTATTTGATAGACACTCGTAAAGAAATGATGTAAAGATACAAATGGTCATGCAGTTCTCTTGAAAAAGCAACTTCAGTTTATCGTGATGGGTGGAGGCCCAAACATGCGTACACCGAGGTTTCCAGTCCTTTCTCTTGCTTAGCCCGCATAGTGAGGAGAAAATCGGAGATAATATTGAAAGCGTGATCATAGTGATGGACACAATTTGGATGGCCCATGCTTTTAACAACTTCCTCATTTCGAATTGATGATTTCGAACGAGTTCCATATTCTTATCGCATTGTGAAGGATGGCGAAATGATTCTCGGGAAATTAAGTGAAACAAATCTCGATTTTCTTGGACAGATATCCCTTAAGGAGGCCTTTACATTTCAACTATACAGTTAATGTTACAATTTTGCTCTTTTGTTGTTTTTTTTTCCTTCCAATCTCTCAAAAACTATTTGGCAGCTAAGTTTTAATCCATTAAGCGTGAAAGTTCACATTTTCTTTGATTTTTTTTTCTAATTTTCCGACTATCGAAGTTTAGATAACGAAATTTTACTTTTTTTTTTAATTCGTGTAATATTTCATCTACTTAAATAATAATTCTATACGAAAAGAAAAGTCTACAGGCATGTAACCGATTCCTCACGCGTAACAAGATCGTGACCGATTCCGTTTCAGACAAGATGAAAAATGCTTCAATCCTACTCGAATGCGTAAACGTTTCATCCTAACCTGAGGAGCTACAAATCAAGCACTTTTTGTACGTGAAGTGTCATCGACAAATCCAACCAATTGGTCCAATGGCTAAAAATTTTAGAGAAACCTTCACTGTATATCTCAGTCGCGTTATACATGCAATAAACGTTATAAAGTCCACGTTTAGAGTTGAAAGAGGAATTCAAAGAGTCGAGTTAAGCAGTCAGTCTTTTACATCGCTCAAGGGTGTAGCAGGTGTAAGGACTGAGATGATCGGAACCATTTAAACTGGGAAATCTTCGCTGGAGAAGGTGAACGTTTTGAACTCTGGTTGGAACCCATAAGGACATAATGAATGAGGGCCTGCTGAGCGTCCATGAAGAGAAGTGTGTATGTTGTTTCGAGAAACCCTTACAGTGGGTCTCTAGTTAATCGTATTTTTCTAATGATTACACAAAACTATTTGAATGCAAAACAAATATTAACTGAATTCTATCTTTAGTGTAAGCTACAAATCAAAGGCGCTGGCCTCTAGCACATTATTTTAACAAACATGGAAATTCCACTTTATCAAAAGTTTAGCCAATGGTTGGATACAGTGGGTGTTGCTAAAGAATGAATTCTTTTATGCAAATAACATAGATCACTTTTTATACTCAGAATACTCTATTGACTGTGGAATATACAGTATATAATTGCTGTCTGTATAACCAGCACTAAGAACCATTGCAAAAGAAAAGCAATTCACACACACACACACGCACACACATATATATCATGAAATGAAAAATGGTTTGATGTTAAACGCATTTTTTGAAAAATGTGAACGAAATTGAAACGGAGGTTAGACGCTCGCATCTGATATTTACAAAATAATCTCTGGTTGAGGTGAAGATACGAAGCCAAACATTTTCGATCTGGGAGGCCTCAATGGACATCTCACGGAGATGAAGGACAGCTTGTGCGAATGGCAACTCAACAAGGTCTTTCTCTGCGACAAATTTCACATCAGCGTTTCCACCCGGAAAATATTCCAAGGCACAGTCCATAGGCGTTTAAGAGCAATCCCAACACTGAAATGGGTTAAAATGGCACTTCACCAACGTTGATATCTGAGCCTATTCAAGCACATCAACATACTTCGTGGAGGGACGAATGGTTGCTACGCTTTTCAGTGATGAGAAAAAGTGAGACCTAGACGGTCCAGAGGGTTGCCATCGTTACTGGTACGACTGACGAAAAGATTCCACTGTTCTATAATCGATAACGAGGCAGTGGATTAGCCATGGTGAGGCGCAATCCTATCTAATGGAATGACAAGCTGAACAGTTCTTTCTAGCAGACAGAAGTCAAAAGATGATCAAAGCATTCTGTCTCACCATTACTACCAACGGCTGATCTGCTAGAAGCTCCCGATTGGTGTTCCAGCAAGACAATTTTTCACCACAAACGATTGGTCAAATTCATCTTAATGAAATGGCCACTGGAGCATTAGTTCACGTCAGATAGTGGTCAATTACTTCAGTAGCAGAACTCCCATGAGCAATGAATGACCGTGTGCTTGATGTGATTCATCAATGGTGAACAGCACACCAACTCTTAATACCGTAAAATCAATAAACTACCTAAAGCTCTGACACAGTATTGGGATTTTCCATTGTTTAAAAAAAAAAAAAAGCTAGAGGGCAGTGCTTTTGTTTTGTAGCTTAGATCAGATTAGGTAGAATTCAATTAATATTTAGTTTGCATTCAGTAAATCTTTGTAATCATTAAAAAACACCGTTACCTCAACTTTTGAGACACTGTATAACCAACAACACAATCCCAAATCTATAGAACATCAAATTCAATTTCTACTAAAGATTGCCTACATTAGAAACGCACAAGAACAAAAATAAATAAATTTTAAACATGGCCAACATCGAGAAAAATAATACTGCTCTCGAGGATTACGTCAGCTATAATAACAAAACAGTTCACAAAAGTAGATGTGACACTTGTTCAGAACGTCTTCCGATGCCTCCATAAGGAAAGGGAAAAAAGCATCACCATCCAATCCAATTGACACAACACAATGACCATGATGATGATGATGATGATCGCTTCGAATGATCTCACAAGAGTGGAAAGAACGCAGAGCCAGGAAGTACGTTTCACCTTCACACACGGTTCCATCGCAGTTCAGTCCATAAATCACCGAAGCAGGAAGTGCACGCGCCAACCGCCACCTTTTGTAAAATGACCCTCTACCCACCGCCCCTTTTTGTTATTTCCCTTCGCTCATAATAAACACACAAATCGTCAATCGCATATTTCACTCTCTCTCTCTCTCTCTCTCTCCGATGGCGTTGGAGTATGAGGCGCCGACGTCATCGACCTTCCACGCGCTAGCCGCGTGCAATCGCTGGCGCCGCTTGCATCATCTCTCACATCCGGGGAACCGGAAGCCAGACCGAGCTTTTCAAACGGGGACGCTCCGCCAGCCACGTGCCTCGCGTTTCCCGCGCTCTCCCGCCACTGGCTTTCCGCGCCGGCTGACGTCAGCACACCGCCACCGCCGCTGCCGCCGCCCGAGCCCGACGACTTTTTGTCACGGAGCGCATTCGCCGCTCGCCGCTGTGTCCAACAGGCAACACCCGCCGACATCGGAGCGCAAAACCCCACCACCACCACCACCCGATGAAGACGGCGGTGTCTCGCAACACCACACCGATCACCGCAGCGACGACAACACCCATACCTCAGCGCCCGCTCTCACGTCGCCGTCGCCATGGAACAGCCTCGACGGCAGAAAAAGAAGACACCGTCCTCCTCCCTCTGGATTTTCGGATACGGCTCCCTCATATGGAACCCGGGTTTCCAGTACAAGTCCGCCCGAAACGGCTTCGTCCGCGGATACTCTCGCCGGTTCTGGCAAGGTAACACCGTCCACCGAGGGACACCCGCCAAAGTAAGCCCAATTCTCAACTACTGTTTACATTATGTGTATCTGTAGACGTGTCCACCCCTCCTGCTGTCATATCGCACAGCTGTTCAGCAACAACACATTCGCAAAAGCGCTTCCTCCCATCCCCTATCTCCATAAAAGAAAACAAAACCCTCCCTGGATAGCCCCTTAAACCATACAACCCGAGACAAAACAGACATCCACTGTTGTCACGGCATCCGATCATATGTGTGTGTGGGTACGCGCGCGTGGATGGATCATTTCTCTCTCACTCTCTCCTCCAAATTGAATTAAAACGCTTTTGACAGGCGCGAGATGAAAAAGGAAGTGGATGGAGCTCACCGTAAAAAGGAACTCCATTAGGAGTAGCCGAGTCCTCCCTTTAATCATTAATCGTTCTCTCACTTTTGGGAGCCTTGCCTCCATCTCAGTTGCTGCGACTGAGACCGATAGAATAAAATAAAAATGAATGAAGGCCACCTTCCGCGTGGCACCCGCGGAGAAAGCAGCTCACGCTCGCTCCTCGCGACATGACGTCACCGACACACAAGGGGAGCGGGGGAGGAAATAAACATAAACTGCGTTTGCTGATGCAATGTCCTTGTCTCTCTGTGTGTGCGTTTGTATGGACAAATATTGAACCGATACAGCTCCTTGTACGTTAACCTCTTTTTTTTTCTTTCAAAGCAATTCAAGAAGCAAACATTTTTATAAATAAATAACTAAATAAATATTAATATTTTAATTTTACTTGAATTGATAATGTGAATAAATAAATCAGTAAATAAATAATTAAAAGTCACTTTTCAAGTCCACAGTAGTCAAACTTTGCAGTCTTTGGTGTTCTGATATCGGATGACGCTATACAATATTGATATAGCTAATCACTGATGATTTCTAAGATGAATTTTAAACCGACTAATGACCACATCAATATTGGATAACAACATCCAAGACAAGAACTCAAGGAAATTTGAGTACCGTGAACTTGAAAAGTGACTTCCAATTATTATTTGAGAGTGGTCACACGTTAAGGGACCTGAAGGGAAAACAATCGATTCAATGTGGAAGTCGTAGGGTTTGCTGTTAATAGTTCGAATGGAGCCGTCTATTGCCTGAAGAATCTCTGGGACAGTTCGGAAGCGAATGCCGCGAAGTGGTTCCTTCATCTTAGGGATCAAGTCGAAGGCACAAGGAGATCCCACTGCAGAACCCACCCATCATTTTGCAGGACGATGCTCGGCCGCATACAGCGCAAGCTGTGGCTGATTTGTTCGATCGATGGGGCTGGGAATTGCTGTACCATCCACTTGGGTTATTCACAATGCTAGTGATTACATTGAAGGACAGTAAAACTTCGAACCTGATATCTCTTTTGTATCACTTGTATATAAATAGTTGCCATTGTTAAAGTTCCAACCCTCGTACGTACAGAATTCAAATTAAGTAAAACTACTTCAGTTATCCGAATTTGCAGTTACCATCATCTCCCTACTCTACCAAACATACGTCGCATTGGACTTATTACTGAATTGATAAATGCTTTACATCAAAAAGGTCATCCCGCAGAATTCATTAGGGATTGATATATTCATAACACCGATTACCGGGTCACACGTCAATACAAATCTCCAATAATGGTATCTAAATATCTTTCCTTTCTATTTATGGAACGAACTACCATCATCACTATGAATGGCAACAAATGGACACAGATTCAAAAACAGCATTACCACCACCAACCAGTCTATTCTATTATCAATAATAATTACAGAACATTACATCAAAGGACAATTGGATCGAGACTAGAGTTTTACTGAAGAGCAACTGAACTATTTATACTGTAATCTGTATTTTCCCCAATTATAATCTATACTTTCTCTAATTTACTATCCTAAAAGTTAATTTATGCAACTAAAAAACAAAAAACAGTTTCCAATCCCTCCAGATCCCTTTTCCCGAGACCACTCACATTTATTATCATTTTCAATCCAAGTATAACTTACGAAAATACTTCTATAACTGAAATTATATTATAAATTTTAAATTTCTTTCTTTTTCAGCCGGGACGAGTCGTGACTCTCACGGAGGACGCAGAGGTAAGAACCACCACCAACGCTTTCTAACATAGTTGGCAAACGTTCAACAATTTTTCTTCAACTCTCGTGCACTAGTATACAACACTTCAGCGTGTTGCTCAAATAGGATTGTTTGGAATGCATCGGTCTAAAAATACGCGATTCTGACTGACTGACAAAGAGTGAGAGTGTGAATGTGTATATTTGTGTGTGAAAAAAAAGAGGGCAAAAGCGCATTGCATCATCCTCATCCTCCACAAGAGTCTCATTAGCATGGAGAAGAGTCGTCCATCTCGCCGGCCCCCAACGAGAACGGATTGCCGTGACATCATTTTCAGGAAATCCTCGTTCCTCAGCGGCGGCAGCGGAGACGAAAGCGTTTCCTCTCTATCACCACCACGCAACTCAAATCGGAAAAACAGAAAAAAAAACCCACTAAAAATGACGACCAATGACGTCCTATTTCCCTCTACTGTGATGTCACTCGGAATTCCGACATTCATACTTTTAAGAAAAAAATTTTTCCCTCAAACGTACGATCATCCTAACCATTGGCCACATTCTCCGCTGCTCTTTTGGCCGGCGGCCAGAAAAGGTGCCGAAAAAGAAGAGGCCATTTGGGGGTCAGGGAGTTGAATCTCTGGGAATTCGGTGATAACCGACTCGTTTCGCTTTTACCACGAGCGCATCACGTGTCCTTTATCCCCCGACTCGTGTCTGAACCAGAATCTGTCGCTCGGGCAGGACGCCAACCCTAATGAACGCGTCACACTACGTCACTAAGTAAACAAACGGCGTTGTTAAGCGAACTAACTGGCTGATTTCGTTGAGAAACAATCACTTGTTCCAAAAAAAGATGATGCATCTTCACTGAACCTGGACGCAATTTCCAAAAAAAGACGATGCTCAGGAAACGATCAGCAATCAAATATTTCTCATAAAATCCAACTTTGCCGACGCATTTCATTTACACGTCGGTCATGAACCCAGACACAACTCAGAGCGCTTTGAGATCTGTTACAACGAACGGTGAGGACCCCAAATTTTCGAATGACCTTACTCACAAAGCTATTAAGAACAAATCAACGGAATGAGTCGAACTTAAATCCAGAGCACGCCTTTGAAAGGACCCTGGTCCTCTTCCTCAGTACGGTGTGTGCGTTCAATAATCATTTCAAACTAACACCAATGATGCTGAACTTTCCATACCTATTTCTAATCTGATGATAACAGCTCAGGCTTTTGTCCTATTGATAGACAAATAGTCCTTGCGTAAACTTGTTCAGGATGTCCAGATAGCATTAGGTGTTCATGGAACGAAGACCAAACCATGGTGTAAGAATAAAACCATGGACCAAACTATCATGGTACAACTTCTTATTAATTAAGCTCCAGACCATAGAAAATAGTTACGCTGCTGGAGTACGCAGTCTTTGACGAATCAACTCTTTCTACTACTATCATGACATGATCTGTCCACTCCACATTTTAGGATATCACCCCTGCACGCTGAGGCTGCTACTGACTTGAAAGCCTATCACTACACCTGTTTGAATATGCCATCGTCCAAGCAGCTCAGCGATTTCCATGCCCCACAAAGCAGCTTTTGTAACATACCCTTTTGTGGGCCTTTATTATTATTAGTCCTCTCAACACGTGGTGTTTATGTATGTCAAGCATGGAACGTTGCATTTTCAGAGAGGTCCTGTTTCAAAGATGGTTCTTCCATCTTGAACCTCCCCGTGCTTCGGAGGGTGCGTTAGGCCGTCGGTCCCGGCTGCTATTGTCATCTCGTTTCATTACTGGGATAGCGCAAAATTCCCTAGAGGAATAAGCGCCGCGATCATCGTTAGCGCCCAATATAACGATAATCTACACTATCAGACAAGACAAGAAATAACTCTTTTGGACAATCATCCACCATCTGAAGCTTTCCCCTTTCAAAAAAATGACCCAGTGTTTCAAATAATGCCTGGAGCACTTTCTCCAGTTAGATCCACGTAAATGTATATTATAAAATCTCCTTAAAATTGGGAAAGTTTAAAATTAATAACATAAGCAAATTAAATATACGTGGGTTATTCATAAAGTAAGGTCCATTTTGCAATAAAAACAAAACTACTATATATATTTTCAAAAATTTTTATTTACCAGATTCTATGTACAGTCGGCAACAAAAGTACTTAGCCACCCTCCATTAATTTTCCCTTTAACAATTCCGGTAAAAAGCTTTTCTAGGTGTATTGATTGATACGGGTATGATCATTTTGGTGCACGTGAATTTTACTTTTAACCGGAATTGTTAAAGGGAAAATTAATGTTTACTTTTGAAAATTAATGGAAGGTGGCTAAGTACTTTTGTTGCCTATTTTTCCACATAGTTTCGAGGTTTATTTAAGCACTTGTCATAGCGCTCAATGTACTTCCGCATTATCACTTCAGAAAAACTGCCGCCGGTGAAGAAAGTCACGCAGTTTTCATTGTCCATCATCGCTGAAATGCAGGCTGCCGATGATCTCCTTTAGCTCCTGGAACAGGTGGTAGCCACTGGACGCGAGGTCCGGACTGTAAGGCGGGTGGTCAAGTTGTGCCCAAACAAAAGATCTGATTAACTGGGAACAATTTGACCATTTCAGCGACGATGAACAAGTGAAAACTGCGTGATTTTCTTCACCGGCGGCAGCTTCTATGAAGTGATCATGCGGAAGTACATTGAGCGCTAAGCAAGTGCTTAAATAAACTTGCAAACTACGTGGAAAACTAGTTAAAGATACATAGAATCTGGTAAAGAAAAAAATTTTGAAGATATATATAGTAGTTTTGTTTTTATTGCAAAACGGACCTTACTTTATGAATAACCCTCGTATAAAAGTTAATGAGGTCCAGAAGTTCTAAAGTTCAAAGAGGAAAAAAAAGTGATAGTAACCAATTTCGAGTGAAGTTCTATTGGTGGACATATATAGGATTAGTATTGGTAGAAGAACTGGTAGAAAAAGCTGATAGTGAAGATTGTTGTGAAGAATTAAGAGGTGAAAAACTGGTAGAAATGCTGATGGTGAAAACCACTTCTTTATTACCAGTTCTTCTTCACTGCTAATTCTTCAATACAAGTTTTTCTACCACTTCTCCTCTATCACGGTTCCGCTACTACCCTACTTATTTAAAGGTCCTCGTTTTGAAGGAAATTCCAAAAAATTACAACCAATCTTTCACCACCAATTCTTTGAATTTTGGAAATTCTGGATTTTATTTTTAATTTTTCTATTCTATAACTTATTTATGTTATTAATTTTAATATTTCCCAATTTAAGGAGATTTTTAATGCACATAAGTTCCTCCTGAATTTTCACTTAAAGACTAATTAAATAAAATTCCGTTCGTGGGAGAAAGGAAAGGGCTCTAAAGTGCGACACTTTGATTATCATCAAAACAAAAAAAAATTCCCATCGACTTAGCTAAGATCATTTGTTTCCTCAAAGCTTATTCGGGTGAACTTCACTTAGAGGTACTGTAATCGGCAGTCGGATCTCGACCGTCTCGTCGCTTTTTCTCGACCTTTACTCTATTAACAGATTCGAGATTAAAAAAAATTAAAATAAACAAAAAAAAAACTAAACATCATCTCAAACAACCTTTCCTCAGCTCGTCCGTCAGCTTATCACCATAAAAAAATGATAAAAAGAGAGAAGATTTAGCAAACGCAGCGCCTTTAAAATCGACTCTCTTTCGCAGCAGTAATGGCAGCTGTGGCTTATTTTACGATGAAAAAGTAGGATTTGAGGTCTCTCAGTCGCTCGTGTTTTTCAACCTCGTTTCCAAAAATAATTTGGCAGGAGGTCCACTCTCCTCCACCTTCTCCTCATTGCAAAAGACCAAAGCTTTACACATGCACACTTTCACTATTCAAAATCTCGTAATAAAACGATCGTTAACCGAAAATAAAAAGTTAAAAAAAAAAATTGCCTAAGAAGCTCTAAAGATGAAAAGAAAAAAAAAATTTCTCAAACTTTGAACGTTTTCTGAGAAGACCTTACATCAGAGCATTCTGTTGTTATCGGCTGTCATTTCATACAAAATTATTATTTCATTAATAAAAATAGTGAACGCTATCTACGGGCAGACTGTCAACCGGTGACAAATTACATTCCTCTTAGTAGTCAAATAATAAAAAAAAAATATTCAACCCGCGCGAACGAGTTGACTGGGCAACGCAATGCCGAGAGCCTCTTATGTAAAAATTTAAATTTATTTTTAAGTGACATTAACGAGAGCAGTCGCGATAATCCGATATTGCGTCAATGACCCGCTTTTGTAGGCAATTAAATGAACAAAAGAGGACGAGGCGAAACTTTTCGCCCGCTATCAGGGACGTTCCGGTTTTCAGGAGCTTTCGGATTATGGCGACCGCTTGTACCACAAATAGCTCGCTTTCATCTTCTTTACGCATTTCTCTTTTATTTTTTAGTCCTTGGCGTGGGGTCGAGCCTACGAGCTGGGAGACGAGAGTGCTTTGGCAGCCGTCGAATACCTGACGCAACGAGAGACGACGCTCGGTGGCTACAGGACCCAGATTGTCACCTTCCACCCGGTCAACAGCGGGAGCAAGCATAAAAAAATAAATGATGATGATGATGATGATGATGATGATGATGATGATGACAACGACGAGGAAGAGGAGGAAGAGGAAGAAGATGAAGAGCCCTTCTCTGTTCTTCTGTATGTAGCCACGGCGGACAACCACCTGTACCTGGGCCCGGCACCCTTGCCCAACGTGGCCGACCAGATCGCGGACGCCAGCGGCGAATGCGGCCATAACGTCGAGTATCTGCTGCGGCTGGCCGACTTCATGCGCGACGAGCTGCCGGGCGTCCAGGACGAGCACCTCTTCACGCTCGAACACCTCGTACGCGAGCGACTCAAACAAAAGAACATCAGCGTCAAGGGTTTGGTACCCGAGGCGGGCACCCAAATGGAAGGGGCCGAGGCGTCGCGGGCCCCCAACGACAACGCCGAGGCGCCCAGACCGACCAGCTTCCAGTTCACGGCCACCGTGCCGCCCAAGAATCTGCGCTGCCTCAAAGTCTAAAAGAATCAACAACCGACCGACACCTTCCAGAAGACAGAAAACAACTTCAGCTTGTCGTCGCTTCAAAACTCGTGCTTTGTGGCCTTCTTCCTTTGGTGACTCTCACTTGTATCCACTCCTTGGCATCTACTCCACTGCGCTCTCTTCTCTTCACTTCACCTCGGACTTTACCACTACTAATCCTACTTGGTGCCATAAGGCCACCCCTTCCCTGCCATGCCATTGGGGATTCTTTGGGCAAACAGTGGTCGCCTACAAGTGCTTTTTGGCTCTTCTAACGCGGGCTACAAGTGCTTTTTGGCTCTTCCTGTGAAATTAATAAAAGCAAAAGGATTAAAAAATAAAAAAAACTTGGCAAATTCTCTTCCATTCAATTCTCACTTATAACATATTTGTTTCTCTTTTAACACCAATGGGGGTCCATGAAGATGGTGTTGGGCGGCCGATCCATGGCTAAGTGCAGCAAAAACATTTCATTTTTGGGTCTCACGAAGGTTAAATCCCCAAGACCCACGTCAAAATGGAGTGAACTCCTCGACGTCACCGTTTTGTTATTCGTTGTTGTTGTTATTGTTGTTTTTGCTAACTCATTTTACAAACAGATTTCTATTCTTTACACGTTGTTATTCTTGGTTCTTTTCCTTTAATTTATTTGTTCTTATTTAATTAACATTTTCAAGGTACTCATAACTTAATTTTGTGAACAGAAAAGGGCATTGCCAACCTTTCTCTATCGCAGCAGTTCCCTTATTTTGCCTAAGTTCCCTACCTGTTGTTGGACAACTGTTTGTTCGATTATGTTCAACCACTGCAGAGATTCCATTGTTCTCTAGGAATAAAACACTGTGTGATCTTGATTTACAATACAATAAACATTGCTTTAGAGCTCAAATCAAAATATCCCTTAAGAGTTGGTCCTTTTTTTTTCGCTTCCTTATTTTCCCACTACCATAGATAAATTAAGGGAAACATCAATATCATGTTTAAGGGGGAATATCGACACTTCGTCCCAGACAATTCCCACTTTTCCTTCAAAACGTTTTAAGTTAATTTAGAAGAGGTTTATCTTCTGGTAAACATCATAATGAAATAAATTGAAATGGTGGAATGGTACATTCGCACAAGCCTCCAACTTTATCATGGGGGATGGGGCTCATCCTTTCAAGCTCAAAATAGACTCATCACAGACAAACTCTGAGAAGAGCCCGTACAAGTCGAATCTATTGACTTTGGTTCGCTGCTATGAGCACTAGTATAATTAATATCTCTAAAAAGGATTCATCAATTGTCTTAAATATGTCAAGGCACAGTTTAAGGCTCTTCTAACAATGTATTCATTTCATTTGGTATGGTTTCTGCCGTTTTGAAGAAGTTAGCTGCACATACTTATAGTCCTCATCCGATGAGTTAAACCTCTTGAAGGGATAAAATTTATTCTATTGCTAAAATGGGAGGCAAGAGGATGGAAAAAAATCCGATGTAGTACTAGTATCGGGTGAGGACTATACGGAATTTTTTTTTTCTTCAAAATTTCAGCATGCCTTCTCAAATCATGAGCTTTTAATCGATTTCAGAAATTAACCAGTTGAGAATCTGTGTTATTTATTACCAGAACGATGCTAAAAATCACTAAAACAGTTAACTGAAAATAAATTTATTTATCCTCAACTTAAATATATCTACAGTCATTTCAAATTAACTGTAAGCCATTTCTGGTCCATCTAACCTTCAGCTTGAGATTTACCTTGCCGTGATGTGAAGGCCTGTATACAGGGCCTTACATAAAAGACAGATCCATGGAGAGATGCCATACAAAAAAAATCTAATGGCTGGAAGCAGGGCCACTAATATCAATGGAGGCCTAAAACAAGTGATGTTGGACGTGTTCTATTGCATTTTGACCTCGGGGGCAAGAAAGCAATGGAAAACTCCTTGCACCTATCCTTTCCTTGTTTGAGTTAAAATCTTTGACGAATGGCATTCTCCAGGGAGGATAAAATTTTCCTGAGGTAATATTGCCTCCTGTTCGGAGGCTACTCTGGAGGGTCCTTTGGTCGAGCGACTTAGGTCCATCTAATGCCATTTCCGGGCTATTTAATTTTACTTTAACCCTTTACTGGTTCATGGTACATATTAAATATTTTGTGTTATTGTGCCTTGGTAAGGAGTTTTACCGTGTCTTTTTTTTGCCTGTTGTCTTCTGTATTTACAAGTCGGTCGTCATGTTACAATTTTTTTCTCGATTTTTTTAATGACGACTGCAATTCGGATAGAGCACCAAAAGGTAAGTAAAAGTTTAATAGGCACATGTCCTATCTATTCGAGAACATGATATTATACACGGTGTACCATTTTAAAGTTTCCCCTGGAATATCTCAACACATGGGATCGAAAAAAAGTTCCGAATGAAATTTAATTATCTGGGAGGGGCAATCGAATGGCACTAAAATAGATCCCCTCCCCCATTCATTCGGAACTTTTTTCGATCCCAAGTGTTGTTTTCGAGATATTCTAGCGGAAACTTTCAAATTGGACAGAAGTTTCTCCGTTTCGAAGAAATGTTTATCAGCAGTACTGAATGAAAAAGGAAGATCCCAGGAAAGGTTAACTCCAACTACCAGAAACACCAAAATCCTCGAGTTCCCACCAGCCAAACATCACGGGTCATTTGCCCTGTATATTGTGGTCAGTGATGATTTTGCATCAGATGGTCCGGAAATGTCATTTCACTGACCGAATAGGCATTAGATGGACTATGTGAAGTTCCATTTAAGTGACCAACATTTGTAATACGTGTGCTACAAACTTTGACCGCCGTTTTGGCCATCTTCCCGAATAAATAGGAGATGTGTGCCTATTAGAACCTTCAATTACTTTTTGATGGTCTACCCAAATCTAAAGTCAAAATTAAAAGGTTCAAAAAATTGGTTACATAACGACCGACTTCTCGAATCCAGTAACGATGTTTTAACATCGTTGAAAGTTCTACGAGTTGGGAATACATATAGGTCACCGCTCTTAGAGGTAATCGACAAAAATAAAATATTAAAAAAAAAAAAAAAAAAAAAAACAACTCGTAAGCACACATTTTTACTTTAAAAAGCGCGCTAAAAAATATTTGGCGCATCTCATAGTACAACAGCTCAAAGGGGCATCGTTTGAGGTTAAAGCCTACCGAATTCAATTGCTACAAGTTTGGGAGGAATTTGAGTATTGAGTGGAAGTCGTTTGTGCAATCGGCAGGGTTATTTCCTAACACGAGATTTATTTGGGATGTTTTACGAGATTGTTTTTCACAAGTTCGTAGTATTTTTAGAAAGCTGTTCTTACGAATGTAATCACTTATGGAAAGTTCAGCCAAATATGAATCGTGTCTAAAATTTAGCAATCTTAAAGGGTATTGAACTCTTACGCCCATATTCAGAATGAGCGCTCAAGACCATTGTTGAATAGAAATTCCATATTATTGAATTTGTACTCAACAATGGTTTGAGCAAGAGCGCTCATTCTGATTAGGGGGGCCTTATAGCTACCACCATATTAATACTTGAGTATATTCTGACCATTTTGCAACTTGAGCCGCTTCTTTATGTTCATTCTTTTAAAAAAAAATACAGAATTTTGTAATCGGATGAAAACTTTTGTTACATCCTGTATTTTCTGGCCCCCCCCCCCCCCCGCCATATCTGGGTGCCTTCGGAAATCTGGATCCAATTATCTGGGACGAAGTGCCGGTATTCCATGCGCATAGGCGTCGGCTTCCCTGCAAAATACCAAATTCGCCGCGGGGAAAAAAAAATACCATTTACATTAACTATGTTTCTCTATTTAAACCGTTTAACAAGTTTGCCCCAATAACCGATGGGAAATAGACAAATCAATTCCACCGGTCTTGAGCATCATAGAAATGCGTCGCACCATGAAAGAAGGAAAATCCAGAAGTTTGCAAAGAAGGAGCCATCTCCACGAAGAATTTTCCCAACAGTGGTAGATACCAAACAAAAGAGCTGCAAAACTCAATTTCCTTTTTATTTTTTAGGGCCTAACTTTTGTTTTTAATTTTTCCCAAAAACATTCCGTTTTCCCACCGCTGGTCTGCTTTTCAGCACACAACAATTCCGCGAAACGCGCTCTCCTGGCGGCCAAGTTAAAGCCGAACGAGACGACAATAACAACAACAGCACCGCTCAAGAAAGCCTCGTCCGACAATTACAACAAAAAAAGTTAAGGAAAGGAAACATATATACACGTCGACCTCTTCGACATCTCAAAAAGCCATCCATCTCCCGTGTTTGTCCGCGCCTACATACAGAGCGTGGCCAGGCCACTTACTTCCTTTTTGATAACAGTGACTGTTGGTAATAAAGAGCCAAACTTCAACGCTTCCATTAAGGCGGAAAAATTACGGAGGTGGGCCTATAATTAAGGGCGGCGAAAAGAATCATTTCTCCGGGACTCCAAAAAAGCAGGAGGAGGTAGCAAAAAAAAAGAAAGAAAACAAAATATTTTTTCTTCATTTAAATAATAGTTTTTTTTTGTTTTTTTACTTTCCATTTTAGAGAGAGCAGAACGGAATTTCTACCTCCGAGGAAAAAACAAATGGTCCAAAAAAGTAAAAGAAACGAAAAAAAATTCTCAGCACGTGGGAAAATTCTGAAAGAGAGAAACTTCCGTTTCGTATACCATGACGCGCTAAATAAAAGGAGTAACACGAACTTATTTTTAATTTCAACCACAACGAATGAGGATTTACTTAATATGAAACTTCAACTTAATTCAAAAAATATTTTAGTTAAAACAATGACAGGCAAATTGAATTCCTGTACAGTTGAATAAATAAATAATCAAGAAAAACGAGTTCAACACTTGGAAAAAAAAATATTTCCAGCAATTGGCGACATTCTAAAATTTTATTTATTTACAATTTATTTGATTACCAAAGGAATAATATTTAATTTATTTATTCAATTTCAAAGGAATAATCAATAAGAAAGTCAATTATTCACTTGTGATCAAGGATTTAATTTTTTTTAATACAATTTTTTTAAATTTATAATTTGATTAAAATTTCATTAACTTATTTACAATTTAATTTTATACAACTTTTAATCTTTACATTTCCCTTTTCTCATATTTCCCTAATTGAATTAACTGTATCAATAATACAAAATTTTAAATAAATTAAATAATGTCGAACTGTCATTTATTTTAGTAATACTTTAATCTATTCTGTTTCCCAATGCATTTTCACCTGTCAGCATTTTCAGGGGAATGTATTAATTGAAAAACTTATTTAAAATGACAGAACATTTAAACTATTTGGAAACATTTAAAAATAAATTGGAATGGCGGAATGGTTCATTCGCACAGGCCTACCGATGATGATACGGATTCAAAAAAGAAAATTGACGAACAAGCTGTTTATGTCATATTTATCGTAGTTCTGCCATTTTTTTTTAAAATTAATTTCTCTAAAAAAGGTTTAACCCATCTCCATAAAATATACGTCAATGCATAATTTAAGAATCCCTCTAAATATATAAAAAAAAAATTTATTAAAAAAAAAATTGTCGGGAGGGTTAATTGATAGTTAATAACTCCAAAACGGCTTATCACACCCAAACAAGTCTGCTACAAAAAAAAAAAATCGCCTTACTGAGAGAAGTCCGTATATGTCAAGTTTATTGAGTTTGGTTCGCTGGTTTGAAAGCTACAGCCATTTTTTAATAAAAAAAAAAAATAAATAAATTAATATCTCTAAAAAGGCTTACCCAATTGACATAAAAAATACGCTAAGACACACATGGTCCCTTATAAGTATGTGTAAATTTTATTCGGTTCTGTTTTTTGTCGTTTTGGAGGAGTTAGCAAAATTACTGCACAATTATACAGATGTACATACGTACAGACTGAAATTTTATTTTTCAAAATTTCAACATATCTTTTCGAATCATGAGTTTTTAAGTCGATTTCAGTAAAAAAAAAAAAAATGAGTTTCTAAAACGAACACACAGGCCTTCACTCTTAAAGAGAAAGCCTCTGCACGGAAACCATCATCATCATAGTAGTGCAAATTCAGGGCTTATTATTGGTAGAAATACGAATAACAATGCCCTACTTAGATGATGTAACAATGTATGACGTTTCCGTGCAGAGGCTTTCTCTTTAGGTGGTGTTGGGTAAGCCAACAAACAATGCTACTGTAACAATTTTCATACTTTTAAATAATGTACAGAGATTTCCTAATTGTTACAATAGGATTTTTTGTTTTTAAAAATCTCCAAATAATTTAAATGTTCTATCATTTTAAATAAATTTTTCAATTAATACATTCCCCTGAAAATAACGACAGACGAAATGCATTGAGAAAAGGAATAAATTTAAGTACAGTTTGACATTATTTTATGTTTAACCTAATTTTAAATTCTCATAAAAAAAACTTCCTTTCTTTTTCTACACGTTCAGATAATTTAATTAGACTCAGTTTTACGAGAAGTAAATTACACTAGTCATTTTATGGTAAATTTGTTGCACTGATTCCGAATATGACATCAGTTTTATTCAAATTGGCTCTAGTTTGAGATATTTCATATATCAGGTTGTTGCAAAAGTTTCTTCCGGTTCTAGAACCAGTGCCCAAGAAGGGCTCATTTCCCGAAGGGGGTGTTCATATTTTTTCAAACAAATTATTGCATTCGATTCCTGAATATCTTTGCTATATTACATCCAAGAATCAACTTTCTGACTATACATCTGTGAGTGCCATCAACGGTCTGAAATGGACCTTTCACGCGAGCATATTCGAGCAATAATCTTGTACGAGTATTCTGGAAAGATCAGTGCTGCGCAATGTCACCGAAACATTTGCCAACGTTTAGGTGATGGCACTGTTAGTTTACGTACAATAGAAGAATGGTTCAGACGCGGAGATAGCACTCTTCAAGATACACCTCTCTGGTCGGCCAATCATGATTTCAGATGGTGATCTACGTCAAGCAACTGATGAAGACCGCAGTGTAACAACGAGGGAACTCGCAGAACAGTTCAAGGTTCACTTTTCAACCATTGCCTGGCATCTGCATGAGCTGAATCTGTCATTCAAGTTCAATCGTTTTTGTGTTGGAATAAAAATCCGGAAAAAACTTTTGCAACAACCTGATAGTTCATTTTCTACGTTTCAACGTGTATATTTATCCAGTAGAACTGCAACTTTGACAAATGTAGGTATTCTAGAGTAATTTGAGTGTGCTGAACTCCAAATTTCTCTATCACGTCAGGATGTTAAGTTTCAGTTGTGTAAAACAGTCTCATAATGTCAAATTTAAACAATGGCTACCATTAAAATTTAAACTATTTTTATAACTCGAGATCCTGACGTGATAGGGAAACTTGGAATCAGCACACTCGAATTAGTCTAGAACACCTATTTTCCCCAGTAGCAGAAATCTAGTTGACCAGAGCTACTGGCATGCATTTTGTTATGGAAACAATTGTTTTTGCAGATTACAAAAAAACTAGAGCCAATTTTGCATTTTTACAGTCATATTCGTGTTCAGCACATAAAATTGATATAAAATGACTCAATTTATTTTGCCAACATGACTTTTGTAAAAATTTGACCAGTGTTATCAACGGCGTTACGTTTCATACGTTTGTGTTAAATGCTGGTCTATTCTGCCTGAAACTACTCGTAATTTACCTTCTACCAATTTATTTAAAAAAACAAATATGAAATTATTACTAACAATTTTAATACTAACAGTTATTAATTTTAATCTTTTCATATTATGTTGTTATTCATATTGTAATATTTTTAATTGTTAAATAAATAAATTAATTAATTTACTGTCCGATGTAACCATCTTCTCCAATTCATCCTTAGCTATCTCCTATTCGTCAATATTTCACACCTTGTAAAATTTCAAGTTTTCGGTAGATATCGGTTACTTGCCAAAACGCAGAACAAACCAACATAATTGTTGGAAAAACCATAAAATACTAACTACGCTAAACGTCAAATTATTGATACAATTAGTTCAACTAGGAAAAATGTCAAAATTAAAAATTATATAAAATTAAAATTGTAAATAATTGAATTGTAAATAAGTTAATGAAATTTTAATCAAATTATAAAATTTAAAAAAAATCTGTAAAAAAAAAATTAAATAAACCTTTGGTCACAAGAGAATATCCGATTCAGTAAGTGTCGTTATTTTAACTGAATATATCTTTTTAACTTTTTTAATTGAATTATTAAGTTAGAGTTCACATAACGTAAGTAAATCGTTTATACCGCGACGTTCAACCTAAAAACAAAAATAGAGAGGAGCCAATTATCCTTTGACCTCCCTCGCGACAAATCTCGAATTTACTCTCTTCCAAAATAAAAAAATATCCTTCCCGGCCGACCTCGCCTGACATTGACATTCCCTTCTTCCCCTTCCAAAACTGTTACGTCGTCGTCGTTAGGAGGTTGATGATGATGTAATCGCATTGGCCCGGGGTTTCGTTCGATTGGAGAGAGAGAGAGAGAGAGAGAGAGAGAGAGAGAGAGAGAGAGAGAG
>JAHWFO010012650.1:408475-454930 GCA_023313115.1 Rhysida immarginata
ACACACACACACACACACACACACACACACACACACACACACACACATACAAAAAAAAATCGCAATATAAGGTTGGCATCAAAAAAAAGGAAAAAAAATATTTTTTTAAAAACCTCCCCTATCTCTCATTTCTTTATACCTAACCCTGCACGTCATCATCATCATCATTTCGACTTTCGTTTATTGCAAACACGTTCGATTTTCAGTATCAAAGGAGAGCGAGAGAAAAAAAAAAGTCCCAAACCAATTAAGTCACTAGACAATTGTGGCGAGGGAATCGATCGCTCGCAACGGTCCCACAGAAGAAGTAGCCTGCGTGACGTCGCAATCCCCCCTCGTCACGTGACTACCCTCTATCTGGCGTCCACGATTTTTTTATCTATTATCCCCTGGCCCCCATTAAGTTTTTTCCCCCGGACACTGCACGTAAGACGGGCAGCCAACGAAGATACTGAAGACGCTGTCATCCCACGGTTAACCCCCAAGCCCCCTACATACATTGGAAGCGTTAAAAACGGAAGCGCAGCCTCAAACCTCCTTTCCCTCTACTACACACTCCTCCATTTGCTTAAATCTCGGCCGCTGCACACTTAAACAATGGCTAGCATGAGAGGAAAAGATGCGACAGCGAGAGCAAAAAAAAAGTAAAAACAGATGAAGAGGTGGGTAGGTAGGCAGGTAGGTTAGAAAAAATAAAATTAAAAAAAAAAATAGGAAGAGCCCAATTAAAAATTACAGCAGAACAAAAAAGAACTTAAGACAGTAGGCAAAAACGACGTCCATCAATAAAAGGTCAAAAGAAAGAGACAGGAAGGATGAATGAAAAAAAACGGGACCAGGAGGAGGAGGAGATAAAGGAGAGCAATTTCGTGAGAAGCGCACAATGGCTATGCAACAATGCACAAGCATTATTCAATCACAGCTGCTGACGACGCCATTCTCGTTTCATTGTATCGAGGTGATTTCACGTATCAGTCACTCCAACATATTCCCTTTTTTACTTTCACGTAATAGAAAGTATTGTAATAGTCAAAAAATTCGACATCGAGATACAATCTCGAAATTTTAGACCTTCCTAAATCCGAAAAAAACAACTTTTTTTTGAATTAAGTCTGTGTCTGTCTGTATATGTGTCAACACGATAAAGGGTTCTCCATAAATAACATTTGAGGGGGGGGGAGGAGTTTCGACAGCGCACGCAGCGTTACAGAGAGGTAGAAAGAGATCTGGTCTGGCGTTACGTAACGTTTCTTTCGAGGTATATATACTTGAGACTAAATTTGCAAGATTATTAAATTATCAAACAAAGAACTAAGAAGAGTGAACTTTATTTTTAGCATGACCCACAAAATCTGCATAATTGTTGTACAACTATTAAAAGGTATGAAATCCTTTTTCCGAAATTCTAAAAGAGCGGATTTTTTTGTGGAGAGTCGCGTGTCAGTTATAAACGGTTGATTAGGGTAAAATTAATTATTCTAGTGTAAAACTTTAGTAAGACCTAGGCGAATTAAAAGTTAGTAATAACACACAGCCATGTCTCTGTATTAGTCAATATCTACCCCTGTATTTGCATTTTAACTCCTAGCCCCCCCCCCCCCGTCCAATTTCTTTAATCGAAAAATTGATTTTCTCGAACGTAGTATTTAGAAAATGAAAAAGAGCTTCTCATCATTTCCACATGTTGCCATTTTCTTTCGCATTTCCACATTTTCTTTGCCATTTCCACATGTTGCCATAGTTCTAAAGATCAAGTGACTGCCACCCCCACAACTCCGACCTCATTGGAACAATTTGGCCCAAAATTCATACTAATGTAGCTCTTGCCTAAAATAATCTGCATAGCGAATTTCACTCCTCTACATACGTAGTCTTTTGATCCCCTCTAACTCCCACTCTCAAAACTGACCCCAGTGAGCCAATCCAAACCAAACTAAATAGTGATGGTACACTTACCCAAAGACTTCTAATAACCATGCCCATAGTAAGCTGCGTCCGAATTTCAACCTGCTATCTCAAAAAAGCAGAAATAATGAAGGGGGCAGACAGACATTGTAAAAAAAAAAAAAATAATAAATTAATGCATGGATGCCAATATCCTTCGGATTGCTTGGATTAAATGTTATGATTCGTCACTCGTGCCGATAGAACAAGCATCTGCTATTACAGTTCTGTTGCAGTTATTTTTTTTTCTTGCCTTTTGTTTGAATTTTTGTGCAAATGTCAAATAAACATAAGATAGATCTTTTTTATAACACTGAATATTTCAAATACCGTAAAAATTCTTAAAACAAATTTTTTTATTCGTTTAGACACCTTCTTTCCACGTAGCACAGTTGACATCTTCCTCAATCTTTAATCATTGCAGGCTAATTTAGGTCTCTTGTTGCAAAACTGATAAGTTGATAATTTTAAATGTAGGGTAGATGTACCAGTAGTTGACAATCCATGATTTAAAGGCTTTTAATAAAGTAACAAAGCAAGAAAAGGGACTGGGGTTGCCACCTCTTATTAAACAACGTATTAGGCTTCCCAGAAAAATAAAAAAACAAGGAACTTTGGTCCCTATTATGGCCGCAAACAGGTGTCGATTGTTCAATGCCTTATCGAGTAGTAAAAACCTTGTAATGAACCACTACGCGAGGGTTTGAGTACTTGAATTTATTTCCTGAATGTTATGCAATATTTGTTATGAATTTTACGTGAATCTTTTAATGTGATGAGTGGACAATACTTCTAGTAGTAACAGAATTTCTGATGACTAATTTTTTAACTGTTTTAATCCACCGTCAATTACTAGAACCCAGATATGTAGTGTCACTAGTAATTGACATAACCTGTCAGTTATTGATAATTTCTGTGTTTAAAAAAAAACGACCACAAAATATACTAATGTGGTTTGGAATGTAGGGTAATAATAAGGAAACATGATGGTTTTAAGTGTAACTTCTGAATTTCCAGTATTTAACCTAACTGTGTCAATTATAGGAACTTGACTGTCAATTTCTAGATCACCCACTTTGACATAAATCTTCTACGCCCTATTCGTCGATTCTTTTTGTTGGTCCTGAATCTTGTCACAGAGACGATCAACAGATAGCCCAGGACAAGTTATCTTCCAAGAAAAAACTACTTTTCTGTTTACTATGATAAGACGTAGCATAGGATGAATTGGATGAATTTTGCGAAGTTGGAGAACAGTTGTCAAAAATCAAGTTTTTCTATGAACAAATTGTTGACCAAGATCTGATGATACTGCACTACTGGAAAACACCTTCATTTTTTATGGTCTTTGCACTCTACATGGGAATAGACTGATTTTATTTATTATTTCAAAGGGGAAAAAAGATAAATGATCAATATGAACAACTTAAGTTTTAAAAAGCACAATTTTAGTTATGTTAAATACTTTACACATTCTTAAAAATGCTTGATTTCTTCAACTACTTTTGAATGTTATCAATTTTTTTGTATAAATATATAATAAAAATGTGTAATTAAAGTATTGTCAATTACTGGTGAAACTGCCTGTCAACTTCTGGTGCATTAACTGTCAACTACTGGCGATTCATGCATTAGTTAGGAAAATATTTAATAACTTAATAACTTTTAAAGATATAATAATTGTATAGAGATTGGCGCATTCTGCATTCTATTTACAATTCAATGGTATAATTAGAAAAGTTTCAAAATACAATTTGTATTACGTACACAATTTTGTGTCACAGTAATGTCTTAAACTGTCAATTACTGGTACATCTACCCTATTTTTCTTTTAACACCAGTGCTTTTGCTTTTTGTTTTTTCCCTGTTTGTCATTAGAAGACCAAAATAACCATCATGGAAAGATTAATAACTCATCAAAGGTATAGTCATATGTAGAAAAAAGTATTACTTCTATCTTGTCACATATTTTTACACAATTTATAAGTTAATTTGGCTGTTCTATTATTTTTAATAAAATAAATTGACATTATATAGTTTTGAAAACACGGGGGGGGGGGAGGGGGGAGATCGATGACACTAGGGACAGCGTTGCGTAATTTTCGAGAGGGAGTCCGGAGGTGCGTTACGGGAGAATCATTTTACGTTACGTAATTTATGAATCACCTCTCTGATCTTCGAACATGGGTTCTAACGCGCATGTTACATTTCATGTGAATTAGCAGGTTCCCGTTTCATCATTGTAGGTAGTGTATACAGATATTTTATATAACTCGGGACAAATAACCCAATTTATTTGCCAAAACAGTAGGTCCAAAGGGCGAAAACTAGATTTAGTTGTTAAAATTTTTCAAAATCATTAATGATGTTAACTTGAAAACTTTTGTTTAAATACAGCTCTTCCATTGCACTGGATTGTAGGTCATCACTTCTAAATTGTTCATCCTTTTTATAAACTCCCATTTCAGATGTAGCTATATCAGCTAGTAACTCAAAAACTCAAATTTGGTGACAGGTCTTTACAAAACATTTTCAGATCTTACATGAACTTGAGGAGCAATTCCGTCAACCGGAAGTGACACTTTACCTAAACACACTGACTAACACACTCACACACACATCGATTTTCTTCATATAAACTAAAGTCCGGATCTTGAGCCCTGACCTATTTTACTGCACATTCAGAAAACTATAATAAGTGATCGCTTAGGCAGTCATGGCCAGTTTTGATGTTTTGTTTGTGTTTTCAGAGTTTCTTTCTTTGTTGTTTTTTTTTTTATCTTGTTTAGCTGTCGTTTTCAGAGTTTTTGTATTTAATCATGCATTTTTGTTATATATTGATTAATTACAACTTTTATATGAAAATTATACGAACAAAATAACTGCTATTGTCACGACTTCCACGGAGTTCGGAGTATGGGGTCTTCGGATTTTGTTGGATCTGTTTCTTAGGGCAGATAGGATTTTCTTCGATGGACTTACATTGTTGAGATGAGAAACCCTTGCTTACAACAATGTCACTGTATTGTTGCTAAAAATTCAGTTGAAAGGTCTCAGCTGAAAAAGTAGATAGTGAACTGCCCTAATGTCTAGGAAGAACCGTTGCGGAAATAGCGTCGTTGCTATAAACACGTAATCGATGATGCGCATAAACTGGTTGAAACGGCGGCTCAAGACCCGATCTGCTGACTACGGAGAGTTATTTCTTATTCAATACAATTACTGTAGATCTACTGGAACCCACTTCTCCACCACCTATTGTGTTCTATGTGATGACCCTTCTTCTAGCAATCGTTCGATATCTTAGATTTTAGTGTAAGAAGCTTCTACGAGAACAGCGAGGTCCATTCTGTTCCACTCCTCTTGACAGCTCTCCTTAATCCAGAAAGTGTTCTTTTACGTGAAAAGCTCTTTTAAGGAGACCGAATCCACAAACAAAGCACATAAGAGGCACTGGATGACTTAACAGGGATATATGAGAATGGAATAACCTTAATTCGAGTTTCCTGTGGCTGGGCGCTTTGTCCTGGTGGATGTTAAGTCCTTCGCCTAGGACCATATAACCTAGTTCTATCTTTATGATGTATGTGTTTTAAGGCAGCATTTATCTTTGCTTTTTTGCTGGTTCTGGATCCAGCAACCACCATGAAACTCTCCTTGCATTAACGCACCCAGTCAGATCGAGTCGTATTATAAAATAGTGCCCATGTTTCCCCATCTCTCAATAAATAGAGCCAAATCTCATCCAATATATTCCATTTGTCGCCTGCCAAATAGAGTTCATACAAAGCTTAATAAAGGTACATCAATATGAGGAAATCCACAAGGCCTTTCGGTCCTTATACACAAGAATCTTCTTCAGGTGTTTATTGTAAGTAAAATAACTGACATTCTGATCAGAAGTAATTCTACCCATCATCTAAATATCTTTAGCATTCATACAGTTTTCTGTTGGTTGGTTCGCCTCTCTTGGCAATAAGATGTAAACTCTGGCCTTATGACGAAGCTCTAATTTCAAATCTTGACGACTAATACGGTTTACCGATGCGACAGAGGTCCAATCTTGCCTGCAATGGCCCGTTATGTTGGCAGATCTAACCTCTTCACTGTTCAAATGTTAGCCTTAGCACGGGAAGAACGGGGGTGCGCTTTTCGTTGATTGTTTGGATCTATAAGGTGTGCCCAAATGAAAAGGAGACTACGGTTATATCTAACGAATATTTTAAGTACAGAATATTTGACATACAGTTAATGTTTAACAAGACACCTACACATAATTGCCATTGATAATGATGCACCGATCTCAGAGCGTAAGAAGTGAAGGATGGCTTCAGTGTTGTGTTCTGCACTTCCTTGTCGCAAGTGAACCGATGAACTGTCAGTGATATTTTAAGGGTCCGAAAATATGGGATTCACATGGGGAGATGTCGGGGCTGTACGGAGGATGTTTCCAGCAAGTGGAGGGTCTTCTTGGCCGCAAGTGGCTTAGCGTTTTCCTGGAGCAGCCCTATCCATTTCGAGAGCTTTCTGCGTTTGTTTTCGATGGTCCGTTTCGGTTTCAGCAACGTGTTGCAGTACCGTTCAGCGTTAACTGTTTCATCCCGTTCTAGCCAGTCGAGTAGTATGGGTCCTTCTTCGTCGAAAAAAAAACAACAACTGTGCATCACTTTTCCGGCTTTCGTGGCAGAGTGAGCTGTTTTGGGACCTGGGGAGCCGGGTTGACGCTACATCTATCGACAAACATATTCACCAAGTTCGATTAGATACAACGGCGCTAAAGTGAAAGTCTTTTTCATTTGGGCAGACTATATATTTGTCTTCTGTTTTGGATAACTTTTGTTGTTATACCATTCTTGGAAATAATGAAACTTTTTCCCTTACACTGTTCTATTATTCTGGAATAAGAGTAACCCGTACCACGCAGCGCTCCCTGATCATTTTTTTAAGGATATTTTGGCAGCAAACTTAAAAATGAAGAAAGTAATGGTTTGTTCGATTGTTACCGAACTCACGTGTAAACTTTCCTGAACCTCGCGCATTTCGTACCCGTGCTAGGGCGTTTTAACAATCGTCACTATAAACCTGTAAACACCCTCCGTATAGAATTTTAAATAAACGGCAAACCATAGGTTAATTTCGGAGTCACCTTTGGTTTCAAAATTGTTAAGGTTTGACCTAGCTTCTGCACAATGTATCGTGATCTATTGAGCTATCGTGGCATATCACGGACTCTGTAAGAGTCGTAATTTATTATCAAAAATTCATCCCTAAGATTTTTATTTTGCGGGGGATAGCATTTGAGTGGGCGTCTTGGCCACTTTAAGAAAGGTAGTTTTGTCAATATTAATCATCATCATCTCTCTTTGGTGAAATCAATTGTGGAGTTTGTCAATATCCAGCTTAATATCTCGATTCAATTGCTGGTCCGACAGTGTATCACATGCCTTTGTTAATAACAAAATAAACTTTAGTACAGGCGTTTATAATGATGAGTCTGACCAGGATAACATTAACTAATAAAATTAAAACTGAAACGGGCCAGTAAAAAGCTAAGTAAATTAAACCAACGAGAAGTAAACGCCTGGAACCTATTCTCTTAATAGGAAGTGGTTGGCTAACCCCATCCAGTTATTGACCAGTGTCATTAAGAGGCCTGTGTCGTTGTTCATGAGTTTGTCTGAATGTTTCTTGTTAAATATTTCTATGGACTCTAGAAAATCTAATAATTTTGGGTCATTGGTAGAATATAATGTTTTTACCAAACTCAGGCCGTAATCGTGTCCTAGGTTGAGGATATGGTCAGCAAAGCTTGACTGTCCCAGTCTGGCATTTTTAATACAAGCTATGTGCTCTTTAATTCTGGTTTTCACACTACGTCGGGATTGTCCAAAATAATAACTTTCACAAGTTTTGCACGAGATCTTGTACACACCCGATCGTTCTTCAACTGGGATTAAGTCCTCGTTTCCACCTAGTAATCTTCTGACAGTATTCTGACTTCTGTAGGCAACCTAGAAATCAAATTCAGAGAATATATTCTTCAATCTTTTATTTAATTGCTGGTTGTACGGTAGTACAAGGA
The DNA here is from genome assembly GCA_023313115.1 of Rhysida immarginata. Classification (NCBI taxonomy): domain Eukaryota; kingdom Metazoa; phylum Arthropoda; class Chilopoda; order Scolopendromorpha; family Scolopendridae; genus Rhysida; species Rhysida immarginata. The sequence continues at coordinate 416,502 of JAHWFO010012650.1, forward strand.
ACTTCTTTTTGTCTTCGATAGTTTTTAAAGTGGTGATTGTCTCTTGGTTGCGGTGTTTCTCTATCTTTCTCGCAATTTTAAGGATTGATTCTGGGATAATGGTATATTTGGTTAAGTTCAATTCTTCTGCTTACCTCGTTTAGTGACAACTTGTGTGCTCTAAGGATCATATGGTAGAAAGCTGCCAGTTTGTGTGAGTGGCAATGATTAGAATTGTTACGGATATAGTTAGGAACAAAATTCGGTTTACGATATACATTAAAAGATAAACTGGAGTTATTTTTCCAGAAATCGTAAACCTCCATTTATCTCATATTCCATGATATTCGGATAGAATTTGTTGAGGTTGTTCAGGAAAATATTAACACCATCTTTTTCATTAAAGAAGGCTAGGATATCGCCCACATAACGCCTCCACATTACAGGAAATATTTAAAATCGTGCAAAGCTGGTGTTTTTATTTTTATTAGTTAATGTTATCCCGGTGTCTTTATTACGATTGGTCAGACTTACTGTCTCTCAGCTCACCACTGAACATAAATAGAGCTCCGTTTCTGTTGTAGTTAACAGGAAGACCTCTTTGGGTTAGTCAAGCTTCTTGCCTATGTCAGTGTATTTCATGTGGAATTTATTCCGGAAGGGTGAGAATCGTGTAAGTACTGCTTACGTCCAACCTGAACAAATGTACACTTCACTGTTCCGATTGTCGTTGTAGTTAACTTCGGTTCCCGTGTTGTACACGCTGATGAGATTGTTCTCGAAATGTACATACGTGTAATTAAAAATTATTTTTGTGGATTATTGGTTTCTCTTGTTTTCTCTCGTTTAGTACTTTATCCACAGTTTTTGGCAATTTGTTTCTACAGTTCCTTCTTATTTTTATATTGTTATTATGTACAAAAAGGCGTAGCACACAAGATGGATATTAAAGAGCTTATTGAAAATTAAAGAGTTCACAACTACAGATGCCCAGTTTCATTCTGCATAGCGCGTCATTTGCGGTCGGCCCCCGCGTTAAAGTCAAACAAGTTTGTGAGAGATGCGCCTCGCATACAAAGACGCTCAGATAGAGAGGGCAGAGGTCGTCCGCCTTAAAAGGGTTAAAAGTTCTCGAGTTTGTAACCTACATATTAAACTCTAAAAAAATTCACCGTCTTTGGGAAAATAAATTTTTAAAAATAACAACAAGATGGGCTATCCATTGTTTCACTTCAATCCCACCACAAGCTTCCCTGAATTGAAACCTCTTTTACAGAGACGGATACAATGTTGCTGCTGACAATTTCGCCAAACCAGAAAATGAAAGACGCCTTAATTGACCCCCCAAAACATCGTTTAACGATTTTTTCCCGTCCATGTCATCACCAACTCTCTTAAAAAATATATACATTTTTATTTTTTTTTTCTTCTTCCTCGTGAGTTTTTCCTTAAAGGAAAAAAAAAATCGCGCTCATAAAAACTAAATAAATAAATAAATAAATAAAAATACTCTCTTCTCCTAAAATTATCATCGTCATTCTTCTCTCCTTCCAAACTCGTCTTCGTCGTTAACACGCATTTTGGTGTAATTCGAGTTGCGAGTCATTTCGGCCTACCAACAGCTCGCAGCCATTTCTCACACAACACTTAATAACGATAATGATACCGTCGAATCAATCAGATTGGGAGGGGAAGGGAAACAGAACCGATGAGTGGTAAAACTAGAAAGCTAATCAGCTAAAAAAAAAATGGAAGAGGGAAGGAAAACGAAAAGTAATCTCGCTCCATCGTCGTCATCATCATCCTGAACACGAACAGAGCAAGCAGCAAATCTCACGGGTTTCAAGGGTGTGACAAGTGCGGCGATTCCGACGCATGACCGTGAAATCACGGCATATTCCTCGCGAACATTATTCTCCTCCTTCACCAAGAAAGAAAAGAGCACAAACACAGTGGAAGAGGTCACATGAGAGAGAGGTCACGCTCAATGAGAAAACAATGCTCGGGTCAGTGGACGTGCAACTAGGTAGCCAACCAAGAGAAAAATCAACAACTCGCCCACCGCCGCTTCTCTTAACACCGCCGTCAGGGGGCGACGAACGCGGTTAAAAAAAAAATCCTCCTTCCAATTCCAAGAAATAAAGAGAACCCCCGATGGATACATTAAGGAGGACCTCACCCAAATCGTCGAAAATTTTCCAATTCTTGCCGTCCAGTAGCAAAGTGGGGCGGCCGGAATTAACAGAGCATCGCCAAGCATCGAGAACGGAAGCGCAAAACTCGAACGAGATCCGTAAAAACTGATACGCTGGTGGTCGTTTTAACAAGAACAACTCATTAACCTCAACCATACCAAAAAAAGAAATCGACTAAACTAACCTCTAATCCATGAAGCTGAATACGATTTTTAAAACCACCATTTCATTAGGCGCTGTGAATCCTTCTGGCGTTGTCATTGTGAACGTTTATACTCTTCCTATTGCAAATGAGTAAATTCGAAAACAAGTACCCACAAAAAATATTAATAGCTAAGTTTTGTTAATAAGACCAAAGGGATGTCATCTATATTGGACTATGCCATCTGGACTATAATTTTATGAGTTACTGCGGCGCATAATTGACTTATTAGGACCGCCTTTTCACTTGGACAAGTTGATTATATACCATCTTATTACGCGCAGTTACGCTCACCGACAAATAATTAAACCCGTGCAAAGTTGAGTTTGAGAGAGCGCAAATCGACAATCGTCGCTCAGCTCATTTCCTTCAAATTCTCTGGACGAATTTTTCTACGAAGAGTAAATACTCTGTTGAAACCGTTAAACTTTAATTATCCACATAACAAATTGGCACGAAATGAACGAATGATATAAAAAAAAACAATAAAAAATAAAAAATCTATAGACAAAAAATCCTGCAATATCTCATCTGTTCGTATCGTTTGAATTTATCTAAAGATGTTTTTACACAAGATTTCTGTTTTTTTAACAGAAATTGGCGCTTTCAACAAAACACGTACAATTGTTTGCTTAGTAACAGATTGTTTTAAAGTTCTAAATTACAAAAAACATGATATTATTAACGCGAAAGATTTACAAAAGAAGTTCCATAGAAGAGAAAAACGTCCTGCAACGTATGAAAAGTGTGACAAAAGTTTCTGCAACACTACGTATAAAGGTAATATTAAGCGATCCCAGTTCTTTGCTTTCAAAACTTACACAATGCGCCTGGGCATTGAATCTATCAATGATCGACACTTATCTGGTGCAATTTCCGATCATTAAGGACACTATCGATAAGATCATCCAATGTTGGTGTGTTTTTATTTTATTTATTTATTTTTTTGCTTTTATCCTTTTTTCAAATGACTCAAAGGTTTTCAATGGGATTATTACCTGGCTAATTAAGAACTTCAACCATTCTTCTCAAACTAGTCCTAGAGTTTACCTTGCTTTGTATGGAAGTGCTCCATCCTATTTGTAAACAAAATCCTGTCCGGAAAATAGTCAACAGTGGGAAGTACATGTTCATCCGAAATATATATAAAGGGTGCTTTTGAAAAAGATATCGTGAGATACCTAGCGATGTTCTGCACCTTAAAAATAAACACAAGTTTCCTCATACATTTTGTCGAAATTGCATTCCTTAAAGGAGTAAAAAGCTTGTGAAGTTTGGTTAAACTCCGCCCTAAACGTAAACAAAAGCGCAGGGATAAAAGTAAACACCACCACGTGTTCCATTAATAGGTTTCTGTGCACTAATGTGTTGGCCCTAAACTCAACCACTCTGACAGTCCACTGAAAGATTCGTAATTACTAGACCTCAGAAATGAACTTGTCCAATAAGATGGTAAACAAGTAATTGCCTCGACAATCAAGAAACGTATCAGTAGTAAAATACATGTTCTCTGCGAATCTCATTTAGACCTACGTAAGTAAAGTGGTCATTGACGCGATTTTGTTAACGCAAGATTTCTTCGTTTTAAAATCGAGTGACAACTGAAAAAAGCATGTTTAATTGAAGTATGTTTTCGATCACGCAGTTTCCATTAACCTAATTTGGCTTTCCTGTGAGAGTGGTTGAGTTTAGGGCCAACACATTAGCGCACAGATAGTTCGCAGAAGCCTATTAATGGTCACACGTGGTGGTGTTTACTTATTTTCATGCGCTTCTGTTTACGTTATGGGCGGAGTTAACCAAACTTCACGAGCTGTATACTCTTTTAAGGAATGCAATTTCGACAATACGTATGAGGAAACTTGTGGGTTTTTTTAAGGTGCACAACATCGCTAGGTATCTCACGACATCCTTTTTAAAATCACCCTATATAAACTGACGCATTTATGGTTTCTTTTACAATGAACACTTCCTGATCTTTCACTTGTTGGATTTTACAGTTTTTGATATTCAGTTAGGCAGCAGCTCGCCTTCCCTCTTTTCTGAGCACTGCGGTCTTCCCACTTTGGAACAGGCGCCGTTGATGAATATCCCAATCTGGATATTTGCGGCACCCTCTTCATCCTTGTTGTTAGAAAAGGTTTTCGTTTTGCAATTCGAAACGAGTACTTCATTTCATACAATCGACGGCGTGTCAACTGTTCCGATACATCTTTCTTTAATGAATGTAGCCCATTCTTTGGTAATCGTATTGACATTCATTAGTCTGTACGTTTTCACAAGACTTTCTAACACCTTATTTTGGACCTTGGAAGTCTTTCTTTGGTGCCCACATCGATGACGTAGGCTACATAACTTTTTCCTGTTGCTGCAAGCGTTTTGAAGTTTCTACCAACAGTAGATCATTAAATTCTTGGCAGTTTCATTATTTGAGGTGACTTGCTGACTTTTTTTTTGCAGTTACTTTGCGAACATCGCTTTTACCATTATTTAACTCAATGAAAATGAAAAGAATAAAAATTCAGGATAATTCTGGTTGCGAATTTAAAAATGATGAGTTAATTCCGTTAATAATGTGGGGAGAGTAAGTAATAACCGAACCAATAAATTTTCATATTTTTTTTTACAAGGTTTAAATGGGCACTATGACAAAACTTGTATTTTGGATTCATTCACGAACCTAGAATCACATTTACCTTTTGTAAAATAGAGACTAGTCCATTCCTTTTGGTTTCATTTCCAGTTTTCAAATTTTAAAAAATAAAATAAAATAAAGAACCATCGCAACTCGTAAAATTCTACGCCAAACAAACACCAAGACTTCGGTCGACCGAAACCTCCAAAAGACATTTCTGTAGAAGACGAAGAACCTATTAGACCATAAAGGTGCCACGTCGACAGAGGAGGCAAACGCACCTCTCTGTCATCACCCAAGATCAATTGAGAAAGAGAAAGGCAACATTTTTCAGGGGAACGGAGTCAACAATCTCTCACGCGAGGAACACGCTAGGTGGCGTGGGCGGGTTTCGGCCTCCATTTTCCCTTGGGAGGATCCCACGCATCTTAAGCCTACAAAAAATTAAGCACTATCGTGCGCGTCTTTTAATTTCTTTCCATATCCCCCCCCCCCCCCGCCTCTTTTCCCATCTCTCACAAATCTCAAAACCATAAATACACATTTCGAAATGCTTCTTTTTTTTTTTATTACAAATGAATTAATTTAATCCGCCTAGGTAAAGCGATCAAAAACCACGCACTGCCTCCGACCCAGTTCAACAAATAATAAATCAACAATTAGAAAAAAAAAAATAATTAAAATTAAAGGAAAAAACAAAATAAAATTACGAATCGACTGAATGGTTTCCGCACTCGGCCCGAACCATCATCATCATTATCACCTTCTTTCAAAGGTGGCTCCGATCCAAACTTTAATAATTTCGCTCTGATCCGTGACGCATACTCGGAAGATAAATAAATATAATAAAAAAATTTATTTCAAATCTAATAGATAGACCAACGAGAATATACCGTCTACAAACAACAACAGCAACAAAAAAAAAAAAAAAGAAAACATACAAAACGGAGGGGGATGTGCGCGATATTCAAACTTAAATAAAATGAGGAACCGATCCGAGTCGATTCCGTTCCGCAAAGATTCCCAGAAAAAAGTGCAAATGTGTCCTTTTCTTTTTATTCCCATTGACTATAAAGGCGAAAAAAGAAAGAATGTTTCCCAGAAGTGTCGTTGAATTACAATCAAACAGACAAGAAGAAAGAAAAATTCCGCAGCAAAAACGCCCTCAACCAGAACAGGCCTCCTCCATTGGAAGTGTTAATTGAAGCCACGATGAATGAAGCGGAACCGCCGAGGCCCCTCCTCCGCATTAGCGTCCCGCCGCCCTTTCCCTTCCACGTACGGGTCAGTACTACAACAAAACAGCAACTTCCTGTTCAATGGCGTACACCACCTTAAAACGTACAACAATTAAAAAGAAAGAAAAAAAAACAAAACCAAGAAAGAGAAGGAGACGCGAAAACGAATTCGCGATTTACGAGCTGCTTACGCGTCTTAACTCATTAACGGTAAAGAAGAGGAGAGAGCTGAGGGGGGGGGGGGGGCGTAGAAAATGTACAACTTCCGGCCATTTTGCGACGCATGTGCGAGAGAGAGAGAAGAGCGAGGGAACCAACATGTCGCTTTCTCACCGTCAAAAAAGCGTAACAAATGAAGCAAGGTGAACAAACTTTCCTTTGAGAAGATGAAGATGCAACACTGCGCCGCCTTGCGAAATGTACTCAAAGGCTCTCAAAATCTCAGCTTTACAGGTGCCTTAGACAACATTTTTCAACTTTCTATCGACCTCTTTCTTTACTGCCACCCCACTAAAATAGACAAGGGTAAAAGCAACACTTCCATTGTTATTTTTAAATTGTTACGTTTACTATAGAGAATATGGATGACTTTCAAACACTTCTAGCAGCCTCGAATTGGCTGCTTTTGGCCAGCGTGGAAGCTTATTGGTCAATTTTCCTTCAAATTAGCCATGTTTTATGCGTGGAAAAAACTTGAAGGAGACCTTATCCTCCAAAGATGTTGGTGGATAGATGATGATGATGATGATGATGATGATGATAGGATATCATCCACTTGTTCTAAAATCCAAGTTATGTCTGTATATCTCTTTATAAACCCGTCCCCTGTAAATGTTATCCCGAAACCACGATTTTTTGGTCGTATAAGAGACTTTTTGTTTCAATTTCGTGTTTTCTTGTTGTTAAATGTTTTTTTTTTTAAAATCCAGTTTTCCTGCATGTCATGGTTTGATTTGTCAATGAGTAGAAATTAATAATAAAATGGAGTTAAGGTTTAGTAACTGTAGAAACGTTTAGTAACTTTCACAGATGTTATTAAAATTTTGTCAATTGGTTGCTTCCTCGATTGAGCGCGGAGAGATCGCAAAAAAAACCCAAAAAACTACAATATCAGACGAACCGCCGTCTTAAAAAATACATTTCTGAAGTACAGGTCCAATATTTTTCATCTCTCCCACTGAATTTTTGGCTGGGGCCGCAAACATTTGAAAAGATCGAAAACAGAGTTCTGTAAAGTTTGTTCTCCGATTAATTTCGTGTTTCCAAATTTAAATAGTTTCTTTTTTTTTAATTTTTCACCATATTTCAGCTTAGTTTTTTGTGGTGTAGGTATTTAATTAATTTTTTTTCCGTTTTTAAAACGGACCTTAACGCTGATACACAGAACTAATTTATTAGCATTGTTTACCATATAGATTTTTTTTTAGTCTTTTTATCCTATATTTTTTAGTAGTGTTTAGAAAATGGAAAAGAACTATGTTCTTTCGTTTCTCATCATTTCCGATCAAATGACATATCATCATAGGTTATAACTTGCCATATGAAAAGACCATGCGACAAAGAATGCGAGATTGCCAACCCACAACTCCTACCCCACTGGAACAATTTGGCTCAAACTTCATAATAATCTATATAATTGAATAAATAAAAGGACTTGAATAGCAAATTGGTAATTGACTTTAATAAACCTACGCGTTTCGTGGTAACGCGTAGACTTGGTAAGACTTGGAAATTAGAAGATACATTAAGGCAGACGAGCAACTTATTATAAATAATCAGACAAATTTTGTGAATAATTCGATATTAGATATAGTTAATGATGTGATAAGGAATACCCAGAGAGATGGCTCATAAACAACATCGATATTATCAGAATAACCAACTCCGCTTATAAGATCCGCATAACACCGCCTACATAAATAATCGATGACGCATCACGATTTTTGTAAATTGTTAAATTGTTCATATACCGATATTCTAATTGCCTAAAGTCTACAGTTTTTGTATAATTATGTTATAGATGTTTCTAATTTAATGTTAATAGTTTTATTGGTTTATTTTTATATAATTTATATCATTTCTATTATCCTTTTATTGTTCTTATCAACGAATTATAACGGTTCATCTTATTGTTCGAATTATTTTATGCTTGTTGGTGACTAATGGATGTATAGTACTTCATGCAAACCCCTCATAAATACAGGCCTCAATCCTTGACAGATTGTAGTTGTGTTCTACCCTGATGATGTGGTTACCACGAAACGCGTAGGTTTATTAAAGTCAATTACCAATTTGCTATTCAAGTCCTTTTATTTATTCAATTAGTTATTCAGCAAATTAGTCCAAGATGCAACCATAATCTATATCTTGTCTTTACATCCCTATATACCATGAAGACCCATACGGAACACGACCACTTGGTCCTCTCCGATACTCACGCCCGTAACTCCGACCTCAATGGCCCATTTAAACACCAACTAAAGAGTGAACGAAGACATGCTATGTTCCGATTTCAACTATAGAGGTTAAAAAAGTAGAAAGTATGAAGAGACAGACGGACATACGGCCATTATAAAACCTAATTAAAGGGGCATTATACGGCTCCAATTTTCCCGCTACTTAATAATTAAACCGAACTTGGCAATCAGAGAAAGTTTTCATCGTCCGAATGATCATGTCTACCTTACCTCCTTAATAACAGTGCGTTTTAAGGTGTCGTTATCAACTGCCAATTATTATACTAAGAAAAAAAGTTATTATATTAGTGATTTTTAATTAATCCATCGACCTCCAAACCTCAACCGAAAAGATGTCCTATCGATCACTTTGAGGACCCTTGCCTTAGACTCTCGGATACATAAACACAAGAGACGGACGAGGAGAACATCGCGTACATGGAGAACTAATACTAAAAAACTAAAACCATAGACAACATCAGTGCAATTAAAAACAATTAACAAATGGCACAGAGGCAACAAAAACCCAAATGGCCATTGTCTCAGTGCGAGGGAATGTCTCCCACGCCTAATGGCGACTCTTCTTCTCGGAACGCCACTTTCCCATCCCACCGACGAGAGGGAGCGCTGCCTTCGTCCGCCTAGCAAATGGCAAAAAGGCATCGCCGTGCAGCTGCTAAGCGATGGAGAGGATGAAACTGCTGCTGCTATTGCTGCCAAACCCCCACCTGTCGCTCCGAGGACGGAAGGGGGTCGAGTGATGTTCACACGCCTGTCAGGTGAGAGAGAGCGAGAGAGAAGAGACCCTCCGGATCGGTTTCTCTTGGCCTTCTTCACACGAGGCCCCCTCCTCTCGAAACAACAAGCAGTAGACTCCTCTCCTCATTAACGTGAATGACGACTTCCGAGCTTGGCCACAATTGCTCTTCCAAAATCGCACGCCAGCTCCCCACCACCAACTCCGACTGGCCACAGAGAAAACGGAAGAAAGGGGTCTCTCTCGGTCTCTCTCTCTCTCTCACACACACTTAAACACACACACACACACGCAGAAACAACGAGGCAGAAAGGGGGATGATGAAAGCTAGCTAGAAACGACGATGCTTATCTATCGTCATTTAGGGGCCTCTTTTCGACAATGCCATTGTCCACCTGATGTCATTTCCGCTCGGTTCATCCCTAGACCAGGAGACAATCAAAAGGTTCGACTGCGAACAGCCAGAAGCTGTGGTAGTCGTAGCAGCCATGCTCTTTTCACTTTGTTGACGAGCAAATAAAAAGCCAACAAAAGACAAAATCAATTCACCTATTAACCAATACTGGGGGCTTTTAAAATCATCTAAATTTCCCAAATAGCACTAGTAATTTGCCCAAAGAAGGCCCTTGTAGAAGAAATGTGTGCAAAACTGTCTTTTATCCAAATTTCATTGGAAACTTCTTGGAGTAATTTGATGTAAAAAAACTAAGAGAACCGGGATATCTTTCGTAATCGTAGGAGACTTCATTTGATCCTACGACTTGGTCCATCCTCATTAAACCTTCGTCCCATGAACTTATAACCTTTCATAATTTTAATTAAATAGAAAAAGAGGAAATATTCAATTCATAGTTAAGTATATTCTCCTTTATAAAAATAATACATCAAATCCCTGCGCTTACGACGTTTCGCATTTACGACATTTATAAATTACCACCACTGCTTCGGGTTACGGCGCTTGTTTCGCACTTATGTCAAAAAATAAATAAATAAAAGTTATACAAAATGCAAAACAAGCTTCTTGTATATACTTTTTTCCTTATCCTAATAATAATAATTACAAACGTCCGTAGCCATCAAAGAGGAGAAATAAGATAGAGCGATTTCGGGTGCCGACATCGAGGCAAAACTTTTTGAAAACCAACTGCGATTTGGGGACGGATGGGAGCGAAGGGGTGCTGTTTACAATGTAAAAATCGTGTCGTTTAGCATTTTTAGGAATTTAATTCTCCATAAGAGGAACTGTTGTTGTGAACAGTAGCAAAAAGATAGTAAGCGGCTTTGCGCACTCTATCTTATTCCTCCTCTATAGTACCATTAGGATTTAGCGTGAATTTTCTTTGGGCAACAAGAGATGACATTAATCTGGTAGCACTTTATGGGTACTATTTGGAAAGTACATAACCACTGGAAGTCAGTACCGCTCGAATTTAGTAATAAATTTTCTTTTGATCCCGTGAAAAGATCACGGGAGAAATACTCGTACACTCATAAACATACTCACACATACAAAATTTCTTTGGATTACTATGCTTAAGTTTCTCTTTGTATTATTAAATGCGCGTTTCAATATAGGAAATAATGATTCGACTTACAACACACTTTCAGGAAACCAATTATGTCTAAGTGCGGGACTTGGGTGTAATTAAAATAAAACCAGTTGATAATGCGTGGTAGTACATTGTCAGAACTACTGTATGATAAAAGCACAAGCCAGTTAAAAAAAAACAAATATAGTATTGCGAAGCCGGTCGTTTCGTTTGCCAATTTTATTCGAATTTTTTTGATTGACTTCAGATTGATAGAGATCATGGCCAAAATGATGGAAGAGTTAAAAGTTTTGGTTCAGCAACCGGCTCGAATGGAGTTAACTTTAGTTGATATAGTGAAAGATCTTGTTGAAGAAACGAAGAAACTGAAGAAGGTCTGAAGCTGTTGAAGGTATTTGAAGACTATTTCAAGTGAATTAAAGATGTTGAAGAAGTTGACTAAAATCTTGGAGAAAGGAACTGAAGATTGAAGAAATGGTGCCTTGAAGATAAAGGAACTGATGCTTTCATCTTCCGTTTCTGTATTCATCTTAAAGATTAAAAAAAAAAACTGACGAGAGGAATCTTTAATTTTGGACATCATCTCTTCACCCGTTACAATTCTACAATTGGCAGAGCTACAATATCTGAAAAAACTGCATCATAACAGACTTAGTATCACACTTGGAGATAAGCAAAACAAAGTGTCGTAATAATTGATATTTCCATTCCCAATAGACATTGGGCCACTATTTATTTGTCATTAACCACTTTTTAACAATGGAGCTTTCGGGCCACTATTATTCTCGACCGTGATTACTTTCAATACCGCGTAGAGAGAAAGCCTGCTCACGGAAAAATCATACATTATTTCATCACCTACGGTAGGGACAATTTCGAAATACGATTAACAATACCCTACCGTGGGTGATGTAACAATGTATGACGTTTTCGCGCTCAGGCTTTGAGTAGAGGTGGTGTTGTTACTTTAGTAAATGTGTGGCGATGATGCCCGAAAAATAGTGCATACGAGATGTAGCCTATGGGTAGAGAGAACAAAAAATCACAGTGATATGAAAATTTACGAAAAGCAGAAAGTTCCAAAGAGGACCCAATAAACAAACCATTCAAGCTCTATAGACTATTTAGTTACTCGAGATGGCGTCTACGTTGCAATGGACGATGAAACGTCCGTAAGGAAGGATTCTTCAGCTTTGGCTGGTCCTCAGTGCCGTATCTGATGACGTTTTCGACGACTTTGTAACTTCAATGGTGTTGAAGAAACTCTTGTCTGAAAAGTGCTCCTTCTTTGTTCCAGGGAACAATTTACGTTAAAGAAATGTTTAAAAAGACGGCTGCTGTTATCCCTTATTCACAATTCCTATGCCATTTTGATCTGACCAAGTTAAAGCACATTATGCTAAGGACATTTTAAAGGTCTTAGCAGATGATAGCATCATATTCGTACCCAAGAATATAGATCTAAGCTAAAACGTCACGCCTCAAAAGGGCTAAAAAAACTGTCGTAAGGCCATTTCTTAGTTTCATCCTAAAGGAAACAAAGCATAAACACTTCCAACAAGAAACTGTGGGATACGTTGTCTAAAAACGTTATGGACCCTTTTTATTGTGAATAAGTGGGCTTCTTAACTGTCTCTGCATCTACCATTTCTGTTCTAATGGCTTATGCTTACATAAAAAGATACAGAAAAATGGCTAAAATCCCCCCCCCCCCCACCCAAACATTGCTTTCGTGATCAGGACGATAATTTTTTAAATCGGCCTGTTATCCAAATGAGATGACGGTCGAATAAACAAACACAAGCTAGGAACCAAAAATTAGCGTAGAAGTTCCACGAAAAAATTGACAAGCGAGTCATTGGTCACAAAAAGCAATGTTTATGCCCATCTTGTATGCCTACGAGACAGAAGCAAAGTAAAACATATGGTACTACGCCTTTATTTACTGATTACTGTACACAGACATCACTACGATAAGGTGTGTGTATGTCACCGACAAAAGGCTTCGAGAACAGAGAGAGCGACGGCGCCCTCCACACGACGGTGGGTAAAAACACAAAAGAAAAGAAAAAAAGAGAAGTCGGGAAGGAAGACAAGCCAAAATGGGACCATTGAAAAGAAGAAGGCCCAAAAAATGGGATTACAGAAATCAGACAAAAACCGCTCCCTTTGAGCGAGGCCCAGAGAGAGAAACAGGCCGTGGGGGCGGCCAGGCTAATGACAGGGATCGGCCTAAGAGGAGGAGAGTGCAAAACCATCAGCCAAGGATTAAAAGAAAGGCAACAGATCAAAACCCCTTTTAGCCCTCTTTTCTCTTTAGCCTCTTTTCGCTCCTACAGCAAAGGAAGAGATAATCGGGATGGGTGGGTAGAGAGAAAAAAAATGAGGGCGACCGACGTGGGAAATAAAGGCGAGGGCGGAGGTAAACCCCAAATCCTCCCACCTGGACGCCTTCTCTCTTACCTGTCCCGCCGCAAAAGGCCACCTTTTCCCACGATGGCTAAAGAAAAGAATAAGATGAGGCCATACTGAACTCGTTTTCCATACAATGACACCTTCTCCTCTCTCTCTCTCTCTCTCTCTCTCTCTCTCTCTCTCTCTCTCTCTATCTTTCTAACTGGACGAGAGTCAACCCCTCTACCTAGGCTAGGTATCCCCCTCGTAAAGAACAAACACCAAAATGACCAAACACGCAAATCGGCGGCCTACTGATGACTTCTTTCTCGATTCTAGTAGCCTGGGGTCAGTTTGGTGCGCAATTTCATTCAGCGCGTCTTTTGTACGAACTGCAATTCATTAGAGTGTTACTCAACCCCATAACTACGAAGTAGGGTTCATAGTCATTTGGTCACATTTAAATAGTCCATTCATTTCGTCCCAAGATTGTTTTGTCCCTCAGTGGACTTGACACATTTAGCCCATCACATTTATTTCGATACCCTTTAATATTTTGAAAAATAATGCAAAAAATATACATTAATTAAAGAATATGCATTATTTCAATATACAGTTGCGTCCAAAATTATTCACACCCTAATCAAATTAAGAGAAAAGTGAATGTTTCTTTCAGAAAATTCTGTATATTTTAACTTATCGATGCAATAATTAAAGCAATTATAAAACTAAATACATTTATGATGCTCAATTATTTTTATTGTGACAATTTATTAATAAAAGAATTGTAGTTTTTGGTTAAACACTGAGAATCAAAATAAATAATATTTTAAGTTGAAATTCTCCTCTATAAAATAAGATAAAATAAATTAAAATAAAATATACATATTTCAATATTTTTTGAGATGTTGAGTCATTTGTTTTATTTTATAGAGGAAAATTTCAACTTAAAATATTAATATATTCATCTTTTTTCCTTAAATCAAACTTATTCATAGCCCTTGCAAAGATGGCATGCTCAAGGAAGAATTATTTGGTAATTGACATAACACAATGTGTTTGGCCTTTGCAATGATATTTATTTGTAATTCTACTTTGAAAAAAATACTCTGTAAAAAAGCAATATTCGGCTGTTCATTGTCAATCAACAATTGGTAAAAATCGTTTTAACTCAGCAACGAAATGAGATAGAAATCTAAGGTTTGTTATATTTTATTCCTTAAACTTCCTTAAGGCCGTACATGTTCAAAATGTCCACCTTCTGCTACAGTACACTCCCAACCCCGACTGGATTGTAGGTAACGGAATATCATTGATGGAATATTCAATATGATCTCTTAATTCCGTCAGTGTTTGTGTACTTGTGGTGCACACCGAGTTCTTTAAAGTTCCCCAAAGGTAGAAATCGAGAGGGGTTAAATCGGGAGATCGAGGCAGGAACTCCGTTGGAGGGTTGAATTTGGTACACCACCGCTAACAAGGGGCTCTACCTCACTTTCGTGTCGATGTGAGAACTTTCCTCGATCACACATTCAATCACAGATGGAGAGGACGAAGAGGAATGCTATAGAGTTCCCGCTTCGATTTCCAATTTAACCCCTCTTGACTTGGGAAACTTAACCTTTGGGGAACTTTAAAAACACGGTGTACGCCACAAACACTGATGGAATTAAGAGATCAGATTTAACTTTCCATCAATGATATTCCATTAGCTATCATTAGTGAGCATCAGCAAGTATTAGCTTCAACCAGAACCTTTATTTCTAAGACTACAGTTCGTTGCGTTTTGCACAAGCATGGGTGTACAGGATGGGTTCTTCGCAAAACTCCTCTACTAAAGCCAACTCACAAGCGGAAGCGGTTAAAATTTGCCTTAATGAGCCAGATGATTGTTGAAACTAAAATTGAGTTATTCGGTTATAACGTTTGGCGACAAAGAACGAAGCTTATCTAGGAAAAAACAGCGTCCCAATTGTGAAGCATGGTGGTGGCCCTATTCTTCCATGGGACTATTTCGCTGCTACAGGACCTGGAGAACTAGAAAAAATTGACGGAATCATGAAATTACAAATTTTGAAGAATGGTTGTGTATAGAACTCTCGACAATGACAACGATCCAAAGCATACATCCAAATCAACGCCATTGTGGCTACAGAAAAACAAAATTAAGATGTCCAATTAAATCCTATAGAGAATCTGTGGAACGAGTTGAAGAATAAGGTAGGAAAACAACATCCCAAGAACACCCAAGAGTTAGAAGCCATCGTGGCAAGATCCTTCATTAGGAACATGCGCAAATCTGGTTTAAAGTTACCCTAACTGTTTACGAGCAGAACTACAAGCGAAAGGTGGTCCAATCCAAGGTGTTTACTGTGAAGGGCATGAATGATTTTGAGTCCCAGTTTTTAATCAAAAAATATAATTCTTCTATTTATAAATGTCACAATAAAATGATTGAGCATGAAATGTAGAGACAGTAATTTGATTAGGGTGTGAATAATTTTGGAGACAACTCTATATAAACTGCTACCGAAGCATTTTTTGAAATGGGCTGTCTTCACTAAAAAATTAAGTACAGTCTACTCCACATTATTCGTGCTTATGATAAAGAAAGTGAGCACGGACGACCGAAAAACACGGATACCTTAATTTTTTTTACATATCACGAAGTACCTAAGAAGAACATACTCCATAATATACGAGGGTTGGGGCAAAAGTCATGGCAACTATTTTTTTTCTTGAAGATACCAGTCCGGTTGGAAAATGTGACATATACAGACGAAAGGACAAGATGTTAACTACAATGAATAGCACTGAATTATCGTAACATACTAATTTATTACGGTAGTATACAGGGCAATATGGCCTTCACGGTTGCTCATCACTGGTTGACACACGTCCTTGCTGAAACTTTCCTACCCATCATGCTACTGTACGGTATGGTAGGGCATTATTCCCAAGGGCTTCCACTAATTCACTGTGACATTCCATCGCATTTCTCCCTCGGAGAACGGCTATTTTGATGTAAGCGCGCTGCTCAACCCGGGTTACTTCCATCTCGCACGACACGCACCAACTGACTGATTTCACAGCCCTCGCTGCGCTACTACCATCTATCACAGAGCCATCTGTTGTTCTGCAGAACTTCCACACGACACATACGTTTGTGATCCGTTCACATATCTACAAGAAAAAGAATAGTTGCCATGACTTATGCCCTAACCCTCGTACATGTAACCTAACATATTTTCTAATCTTGCATAAGCACACCAGACAAAAAAATTAGTCACTCGGAGTTATACGACGCTTCTATGTAAAATACGTGTAGTTTGAATATACAAATGACTGCGCATGAGCACATTTCATTAGAAGGTAATTGTAGCTAAGCAACGTACGAACACTGTTAACAGCAGTTTGAGTTATTCAGTGTCGAACTTGACTGCGAAAAATGGGTCGTAATCCAGACCAATCTCAGTAGTAAAAAGGGGGTCATAGCATTTGGGCGGGCAAAAGGACATCCCGTGGAAGAAGTAGCTACCTTTGCCGGAGTATCAAACCGCACAGTCATGCGTTAGTTCAAAAAATGTTCCACAGGCACGTCGGATGGCAACAACCATCGGAACTGTGGTCGGAAGTCAGTGCTGACTGAACGGGACCAAAGGCGAATATCGCGCCTGACCACCTGAGACAACCAGGCAAGAACTGCTGCAGGAGGAGTCAAAATTGTCCGCATAGACAAATTTGTGAAAGAACCTTAAGGAGGCAACTGCAGAAAATGGACACCTGGAATAGGTTACTTCGAAAACGTCCGATACTCGCTCCAACTCACAAGAATGTTCGTGTACAGTGATGCAAGCGATATCAGAACTAGACTGTAGACGACTGGAAACGCGTCATTTCGTCGGATAAATCGAAGTTTTGTCTTTATTCGAAAGATGCTCGACGTCGTGTGTATAGAAGATACAACGAAACCTTTCACTCTGTGTTCAAGGTGTGATGCAGGCGGGTAGTGGCTCTGTGATGCTGCGGGATGTTTTCAGTACAATGAACAGAGACCTCTCGTTGAAATTAGCACCAGGCTTAACCAGCATCACTATCTTAACATTCTGGATGGACAAGCTGTCTTTTGTGTGTCACGTCAAGGATATCTATAACCTGGACGATAACTCCAGGGTTCACAGGGCTAGATCCGTGGAAGAGTGGTTCGATGAGCATGATCGACTCGTGCAGCACCTCGATTGGCGCCCCAAATCTCTAGAACTGAATCCAATAGAGAATTCGTGGGATCACCTGGAGCAAAGTGTTAAACCATTCGACTACATCGCCGATCAATTATATACAGCATGGTTGGAGATAGATAAAGACTATCTAAAGACACTCGTACAATGCATGCCTACGGGCATTAAAGCTGTAATTAAAGCTATTAATAGCAGGTGACTAATTTTTTGTCCAGTGTGCTTATGTAAATCAGCCAACGCTCCGAATACGGTGGATGCGTATTAACAAAACCATACACAGGTAATCGTGAATAGACAATTTGCTTTGTGACTTTATGTATAATATTTGCTAAGTGAATTTGATACTAACTATTGCAAATCATAAAACTATATTTGATTAAATATCTATACTCGCCTCTTTCGCATGAAGAGCCCTAGAAGAATGCAATTAAATATTCCACCAAGACAGAAATGAGACGAAGAGCAAGAGCCTATTTGTGCAATTACAGTGTGCACTTGTAGCATACATTAAAAAAATTGTCTAAAGTATAGTAATGCCGATATCCTATAATCGTTCCACTTTGCAACAAACATTAATACTGCATGTACTTAATTAACTCCTTTGACCTGGTACTTCTTTCAATAACATTCTGTATAAAAAATCCTCTAAAACATAGCATCCTAAGTGGCAAAATGATTCTGGGACGAAGTGAATGTGGCGATATAAATGTGAGCAAAAGTGACTAAGACCAAATGAAGTGTGACGAAACGACCTGCTACCCGAAGTAAAGTTATGTATGCGTCGATACAGTGTAGCAAAAAAATAAAAAGTTCTGATCCGTGACGCTATCGTGAGAACGCTTCCTGAATTGCAGCAGCAGCAGCAGCAGCAGCAGCAGATTGATATCCTTTCCCCCATCATTTCTCACTCGGGGCAGCTGCGCAACGTCACCCACTCCCAAAAGTGGATACAATTGAGCGAGCGATAAGGGGGGGATCCGTCAAGGAAACAAAAGAGAGACAAAAACAAAAAGCCCCGCCACAAATACACCTTCGAGACTGAACAGTCGGGGAAGGAATTTTTAAAAGCGAGAAAGCGCCCCCAAACCTCTCCTCGTTATTTCAACCCAGAAAAAGCCGATGATAATGGTGCCGATGATGGTGATGGAGGAGGGGGTCAAGGGTTCGTTAGCCGCCCTTCCCGAGTGGACCCGCGAGCAGTTCCCGGTGTGTGACTTAAGAGGCTTCAGAGCCCAAACAGCTGCTGCTGCTCTCTCTCCCACCCCCGCAACACCAAAAGAGCGCCTCTCTCTCTCTCTCCCGGCGGCTCTTCCTCCTTTCCTCAGTCTTCCTTCCTCCCAGGGTCTCGGTTGCAACCCCGAGCACGTTCCCCTCTCGCGACGGGAGGCGGTGGCCACGTGGTTGGCGTGTCGTGGGAACGGAGTCGCGTGGCTGCGCAGGCGCATCTCGGGGAGCTCCACACAAGAGACAAGAGAAGATGTGTGTCTGTATGTGTGTGTTATACGACGAGGGAGAGCCAAGAGGGGGGGGGGCGCTGCTTCCTTTTTGATGTACGCTGCTCTCCAACCCATCATTCCATCACATAAGAGAATCCTATATACAGTCGTACTCCAACGCAGGTCTTGGGTTCCAATCCCGTATTTTTTCAGAACAGAAAGAGAGGAAGGGGGGGGGGGGGTTTATAAAATAATAACATTTCCCTTCGAAGTTATGATTATCAAAAGAGAGAGAGGGGGATAATATAAAGAGGACGGAGGAAGAGGGGGTAACTCAAGGCGCCGCAGGAAAAAGCCTTTCCCCCTCCTTCTCCATCACATTGAACACAAAAAAAAATTGAAATTTTTAAAAATGAACGAGGTTTCTTCACCCAGACGCTTTTTTTTTATTTTCTTCCTTACTCTTCACTACCACCAAATAATCACTCCCGAACGTTTACTATAATAACACTAATAAAAAACGAGAGATAGAACGTCAGCCATACATAGAGATAGATAGATTCAATTATTATTCGTCTAGTTATTTATACTATATTAACACACATTTCTCCCGTTTCCTTATTTCATCATTTTCAAGAAATTATTTCCACGATATAAAGTAAAATTTAAATTTTTTGTTTTCTTTCATGAGAATATTAGGTTTTTAATAATTTCAAGGTTATTGTTTGCCAATCAATAAGTTTATTTCGTGTATGATTTGGTAATTTAATAAGAAGAAGAAGAATACAAAGAAGACAAACAATTTATTTCGAGTATCATAATTTTTGTTTAATTTTAAAATATCTGCCACTCTCTCTGAAACGCTTTTATAATGAAAATACAAGTAGACCAAGTCACATATTTGGCCTTCTTAGTAATTTAGAGTTCAAGTTATTAAATTATTAAAAAAAAAAAAAAAAAAAAAAAAAATGAGGAATCGCGATTTACACAAAGTAGTGCATGTTATTGTGTCTCTAAAATTTGGTGTTAGTCCACAATTTATATTTTTACAAACATGCATTTTTTTCCTTCTTTTAGTTCTTTGATTTTAAGTCTCATTTTACATATTGTATTCCATATTATAGTCTGCGGTATTTTTGTTGTTGTTTTTCCAGTATTGATCATTTTTTTTGAACAATCAAAATACTAAATATTTTTTTGAATTTTATTAATTTTGATATTCATTTGCAACAGTTTAAAGCCTTCATGTTCGGTGCGTTTTATTAAATGTTCGAGATACAAAAAAGCAGTGCAATGTGGAGCCGGTATGGTCAAAGACCGACGAGTTAGACCACCGGATGCACGAAAAAAATATATATAACAAATAAATACAGGTAAGTAGAACTAGCAGGACTAAACTAACATCGAACGAAAAAAAAAATTATGTAAAACTATTGTAGTAGGTTAAACCAATTATCAAAAAAAACTACTGAGAGTCAAGAGTAAATTAATAGCAATATTACTGTTATAAGCTAACAAACATGGGGATAATATCAAAATATTTATAAGTCACCATAGTGTACAAAGGAAAGGACTGAAAAAGTTGTGAGGGATTAAGCAAGTTTAAAATGTGCGGACCGGTAAAAGACACCGTTTTTAGTGTTTTCCTAAAGACTGGATAGGACGGAATTAAGCCAACAGAAGATGGTATATGTTAGACCAAAAAACAATACCTATACAGGTAAATAGATATCATCGGCATTTCGACTATCCGACTGCTTTCTAATAATAAAATTAGTTAAAGTTAGCTGCTTATTGATAACCTTATAGATAAAAAAATGAAGTAGATTTGAAAAACAGTTGAAATGTGAAATAAAGCAAATAAATAAATAAATATTACAAGAAATTAATTGGCAAACAATTTGAAATTATTAAAAAAAAAAAAAATCTAACAATATTATCATGAAACAATTGCCAACAAAAAGTATAAAACCGTCATTGCAAAAGCATTATTGTAGGGGAAAAAATTAATTTTACTTTTATACCTTGGAAATAATCCCTTGAAAATGATGAAATATCGAAACGCGTCCGGAGAAAAATATATGTCATTAAACGTGTTAAAAATGGTATAAATAAATAGTGCGAGCAGGCCGTTCGCGAGTGACGTCACTCACTATTTTGTTTACGTTTTTCGCGGTGCTACACCGGTGTCAAAATCGCTCACTGTTGTTGTTGTTCTCGTCCTCCTCCTTCGCTAAAGACTCACTCTTACCCGGCGAGCAGAATGGTAGCGTCCTAGTACTAGAAGACAGCCCACAGGGCATCGGGAGCTGATGACCTCATCCTTTCCTTTCGCCATTAAGGGGCAGGTTTTCTGTTGCTGCTGCTGCTCACTGCTTCAGGTGGAGGGGGATGACGAACCAAAAGGTAGGCTCCGTGGCGCTGGGAGGGGAGTGGCGTGGGAAAAAAGGCTCCGCGAGTAGAGAGAAGAGGAACGCTTCTTCTTCTTCTACTACTTCGCTTTCATCTGTTGTTCTTGCAAAGGGCAAGGTAAAACCGAGAAAAAAGTAAGACTATGATGATGATGATGATGATGATGATGATGATGATGATGATGATGTCGATGATGTTAGTAGCAGGTTTAAAGCTCCGGAGAGCTTGTTGACACTCCAACGACCGACAGCTGTCGGCTCCAGAGGATCAGAAGAAAAAAGTGGTCAACAAGCCGAAAGGGTAAAGACGCCTACGCAAAGGAGACCGCTTTTAGCTACACCTATATGAGTTTGATGGAGACGAATCAAAGACTCACCCCCCAAGAGATAAACAATGGGTGAGGCGGCCCCCGGAAAAAATCAATTTCATTGACCGCTTGCTTATCTGAGGAAAAGAACAAAAAAAAAAAAAAAATGCTCGGGATCAACTTCCTCGTGGAGCCGACCGACCTTTGACCTGGCACGTCAGCCTCCACCTCCCAACGTGGCCTGGAAACTCAAATCGACGACCATCGCACTTTAAGCCGCGGACGACGCCACACTTAACTATACTAGCTCTTTAAAGGGGCGATCGCTTCGAATTCCTTTCATTTATAAAACGACTCCACGAAACACGTTTATCGTTTTCTTATAAATAAATACAATGGCGGCAACAACAACAAGAACAGCAACAACGCTGGTTGTAATTAAAGACGACTGTCCACGCGGGCAGAAAAGACAATCGATCATGTCGCTCCCCCCTGACAACAAGAAGCTTACACTTTAATTATAGGTTTAGGTGTGCAATTACGCCTCCGGGGGTCGCGCATCCTCAAACTCCTCCTCTTCCCACCAAACAGCAAAGATAAATAAATAAATAAATGAAAATAAAAAACGATCGACCAATTACTCCTGGAGAGAATTAGGTCCCCTAGAAAGGTGGGGGCATTACAGGTACCATCCATCCACCTTGCCCGTTTTTAAAAACCTTCTCCAACTGAATGGGAGCCTGACCGCAAAACTCCTTCGTTGTTGCTTCCTTTTTTTCCCTCCTCCTCCTTCTTTTCTTTCCAACACTGACAGGCCACCTTATCTCCGAGTTCCCACGGATCGACCTTCTCTCGCTCCCTTCACTCTTTCTTGTTTACTTCCCATGGCCCCAGGGGCTAAAACAGAAACCAATCGAGCCTGAACGCAAGCAGCGGCTCCCAATTTACGCGACGGATTCCTTTGCCGTCTAGCGGCGAAATCCACAAAAAAAAAGAAAAAAAATAGAAAGTGCCTCCAAAAGGAGGTAGTAGGGCCGAGTCAGGTGATGGCGAATTGATACGTCTTACCAGTTTTGTTTTCATCGCTTTCCCCCATCGAGAAAACGACCCCCTCCCTCAAATGAGAACGATCTTCTGAAAGCTCCAGCCAAACTTCGCTTCGAGAAAGTCCTAACCACGTCCAAGAAAAAAAAAAAAGTCCAGAATATAAGTCTCCATTATCTTGGCAAAGACCCGCGTTGCCGGCAAGGATTAGCGCTGCAATGCCATTAAGATTAGATAAAAAGCGCAATGGTGGTTTACCGCTGAGTAACTAGAGTAAAAAATATAATGCCCCAACATTTGGTACTTATTTTAAGTGTAGGAAACAATACCTTCTCGAGAAAAGAGGCCTCATTAAAGCACCTTCTTGGAAGCTCCGTTTCGAACGTCCTAACCACGTCCAAAGAATAAACATCATTCAACTTCCTTTCTTCTCCGCGTAAAGGGCCCTTATGCCCCAAACTTCGAACGCAAACTCAGTCAATAGCATAAGGGCCAGTTCACTAGCTTAAGGGTGTCCGAAAAGTCCCGCACCATAGGCGAACTGACCGTATTTGTTCAATATGTCATCCGTCAAATTTCAGATAAGACTGCAGACGGAGTTTCAGATTGTTAAACAACTTTGAGCCAAAGGATTGTCGATGGCATGGCTTTGGTACTCAATCTTAGTGCGACCACAAAGCTAATCTTCACATTCGCGACCTCAGATTTCCCTAGAATGATAAGACCATTGGATTCAAATCTGGCGACTGTGGAACCCATTCAACAGATCCATTATAACCAATCAAGTGTTCAGGAAAGGTTTCATGCAGCCAATGTCCTATGAAACAGAAACATTAGAATTTCGCCCATGGTGCGGGACTTTTCATATACCCTGATTTTCTCAATCGAGTCTTTAGCAAAAATCATTCGTTTAACAAGGAAAATCAGGCTTGCCGCTTCTATCACGGATCCATTGCCGACTTTATGCAGCAAGGCTAAGATATCTTCTCAGTAAAAAACAAGCATCAAAAGTCTTCATCCGATTTCAAAATGCTCCATAACCGTTGGTCGCAGGTAGACGATCTGCATTACACTGAAAAGAGGATCACTGCCACTAGAAGTCTCCTGTGTGCGTCTGAAAGGTGTCGACATGGTAACCCCACAGCACAAAGCCGCCACCTCGTTCCCCTAGCCTGGCTATTGGCGATATTTTTGTGGGACTATAAGGATCGTGTTTATGTGCAAATATCACTATCACCAAAAAAATGAAGTGACACAACCAAGCATGCTTCAGAAAGTTTGGAGGAATTTGAATATCGAGTGGACGTGTGCCGTGCAGCCATTCAACACGCAAATTACCATGTCAAAACTTGAGCATTGTGTAACTTGACCCACTTCTTTGAGAATTTTCAAATCGGATGAAGTCTTTTGTTAGCTCTTTCATGCCGTCCAGGTTGCGAGATCAAGCTATAGATGGCACCGTACGAACACTTACTCATCGTCTATTGGTTTCCTCAACTGTTTCGTAGTCATAATAATAAAGAATACTTTGGTTATAACAATGCCAATCTATTACCGTAAGCATGACTCCATTGAGGTACTCGTGATTATCGCCCTCAGGAGTTAAATTGGAGTCAAAATTACCATGTCGGGGACCCTTTCCTTTCTTAAACCAGCTGATGAAAACTCACCGAGCCAGATGTTCCTGGTTCTACCCCGGTGATAGCACACTAATCCTTGGTTCGATCTCTTAAAATAGTGACCAAATGTTGGAATGTTGTAGCAGTTTCTCCGGTTACTCTTTGTGCCTTTATCGCACTCTCGAGTGATAAAACACTAAAAAATCCCTTACTCATGGTACTGCAACGATAACCTGAGCCAGCGACCTCGAGTAGTAGTAGTAGCCCAGACGATTCCATTTATCCTTACATAATCGTCGAGTTGTTCCACTTTGATCGCGTGCCCACGCGACGCACTTTACTCTTCTCTGAAAATGGAAATCTAAAACCGTCGAGCTCACTTTCCCTTGAATTCCTTTTTCAATTTTTTTTTTTTTTTAATTTTCCTCCCGAAGACCAACAACGCACCATTCCCGTGAAAAACGCATCATTCAAGGGAAATGGACGCTTCTGCTTACTTCCCCCCCCCCCCTTCTCTCCCCCGGTCGCAATATCGTCCTAATAAATAAAGGAAGAACCAAAAAGGAACTCATCCGTCTCTCATGTTTCCACGTATAACACCCATTCAATGGAAAGTTAACACTCACGCGCTGCACGAATATCCAAAGGAAAAAAAGAACTCGCGGCGGCATTGGGAACGAGCCACGGAACGGCGCTATCGATCTGTGTCAAGTTCAATGCTGCGCGGCCGTCAACGGATGACGTCACGGGACACCTCGCTATAGCGAACGTTCTTTACCAGCTTTGAACGCCTTAGCCAACAAATACACGTACCCCTCTGCTGCCTCCCTCCCTCATTTTTTTAAATTTCTTATT
Source organism: Rhysida immarginata (assembly GCA_023313115.1). Taxonomy (NCBI): domain Eukaryota; kingdom Metazoa; phylum Arthropoda; class Chilopoda; order Scolopendromorpha; family Scolopendridae; genus Rhysida; species Rhysida immarginata. Next base: position 441,819 of record JAHWFO010012650.1, read on the forward strand.
TCTCTTCATAATTCATTCATTAAAAAAGACAAAATCAAATTGCGCAGGTTCAACAAAGGCGACATGAGTGGGGAAAGCGCACGATGCCCTCTGGTGGCACCACGAAGCAACGGCGCGGAAAATTAAACGGACGAACACAAATATAAAAACTTACGCAAAATAAAATGAAGCTTCCGTTGCGAGCACCGATGCTCTATATAAGTCCAAAAAGAACGAGATACTGAGTTTATCACAACTCTCCCCGAAACTCTTCCATCATCAGGGATCACTGTGTAATGCTAGTGTTTCTTCCGACAGGAGTACCGCCATAGAGCGGCCGTAATATTACGGTGATACTATTTTATTTTTATTTAATCTCAACAGATTAAAAAAAAAATTAAGACTATAATAAAATATGAAAACTGATTGATCTGTATAAATTTTTTTATGTAAATCCATAAAAAAAAAACACGACATAATCCAAATTGTAAATTTTTCGGCTTTAATAATTACAATTCTACGTGGGTACTACATTTTGATGATTTTACTGAAAAAACCCTATGGATGAAGGTGGAAGAGAAGCTGTATTTTTCAAAAATTCTTTTCTTCAGGACTTTCTTATTCTGGAATTTATTCATTTGTACCGTTAAATGTTCCTATACTTTAATTGAATTTTTGGAGTTTATAGGGTGGCCCATTTAAGTGCAGACATGGAAATATCTCGAAAACAAAGCATTGTACGAAAAAATGTCCAAAATCAAAAAATATCTCGAAGCAAAGTCTTGGGGGCAGAGTCTGTGCGTGTGTATTGAAAAATATTGGATTTTTGAAATTCTGACTCGGGATTCTTAAAGACCATTAAAAAGTAGAATAGGAATGTCTGCAAGATCCACCCTCTATCTCTTTGTCTTCATCGATAAAATTGGGTTCAAAACTTTAAAAGTTCCACACTTTCAAGGCCTCTATCTCCTAAACGGTTGGATCAATTGAAAAAAACACCAAAAATAAAACTTTTCTCCAAAATCGTGTACAATCTGAATATACCATTAAAAATAGGAGGTTCCTATTTAAGGTTTCAAAATTCCTCCCCCCCCCCTCACAAGGGGGGGAGGGGGGCTAATTTTTTGACTAATGAATTTCCCCCGCGAAGTAATTCATTTTTGATTTTGGACATTTTTTCGTACAATGCTTTGTTTTCGAGATATTTCCATGTCTACACTTAAATGGATCATCCTGTATAATTACTGGCAAGTGCCTTTTTTAATTGAATTTTAATTATACGCCAAGTTCTAATGTATATTCTTTTAGAGAGTATTTATGATAAAACAGTTTTGTAAATAGGCATTTTTGATCAACAACTTTATGCAGTTTTCACATTTCATAGTAATCTCATTTTCCATTTTGGGTCTTTTTGAATCTGTTAAGATTAAATAAATTCTAATACTTTCAATTAAAAAATAAGTAATACTTGAATGGAAAATACGATATAAATATATAATTTCCATGATTTTTGCTAACATGTATGTACTACAGCATTTAAATAAAACGGGAAACTGGCCATTTTGTAGCTTTGTTACAAGGACAATTTATTTGCTGAAATAAGAAGAAACATTTCGTAAGTTTCATCGTTATTTCCGAGGTATTAACTAATCATAGATTAGTATGAGCCTTGGTTACTGAAATACACATTTACCGAAATTTTTTATGATCATTGATAGTGCTGAAGGCGGGATAATGAATTCTTTAGCAAGATTAACTTTTTTTTTTTTTAAGATGGGCCATGATTCCTCCAATTTCTTTTCGTGATTTCGGTAAAGATTTTGATAAAATTTTGAAGAATACTCTTTACATGTTCTTAAATCCATAAGTCTCATTTCTAAAATACTCAGTCTAAATTGTTACCATTGGCTTCTCTTTAATCTGATTGGCTTCAGTTCACGTCATCTGATGATGATGTTCATCAATCAAAGAAATATCAAGTGCATTTCTCTGATTATCTCGCATTAAATTTTCTTTTTATTTTTTTTTAAAAAAAAGTTTTTCCCTAATATTTCTTGGCTAAAATCTATTTGACTTCTCTGGAATTAATAAAAAAATACTTCGACCTAACCAACGAAATTTGCATTGTAAATTCATATAGGTGCAGGGATTTCAAATTTATTTCGAGTTAAGCGGAAGTTGGACACTCTGTGTGATATAGCGGATGAATTAATAAAATATAACTTTTGGAATTAAAATTTTTTATCGATTTACCATCAAACTGCAATATATATTATAATCGTAAAACAACAATACCATATCGGTTAAAAATATATGCTACGAGAATTATTTATTTACCAATAGTGGACATATCCGACTTTGACTTATACGGATTATACTGTACTTATATTCAATTATGTTTCCTCAACATTTAAGTATCAGCTTGTATTTTACGTCTTGTAAATAGTATCACCGTCATATTACGGCCGCTCTATAAACGTTATCGGAGGAAACCGTAACTTAACAGACCCACGAGACAACACGAAATATCACCACTTCCCACAGTTGTTTTACAATCCTAAACGTACCCATAAACGAATCCCTTTAATAAGGGCTGTCCTACCCTTAACATCATCATTAAGGCACTAAAGACCCTCCTCCTTCCACTACACCGAGGCCAAAAATAAAAATGACTTCATTCACGTAAAAGGGAAATTTTGCAAACTGCTCCTCTTTAGTAGGCCTACACGATTCCTCTATATTTACAAAACGTCAGTGTAACTCAGAACCTTCACACAATCCGTCCCATTCAAAGAAGCCTGACATTCCCCTCTCATCCCTTTCCTTACGACCCCACTACAAGTCAAAGGATTCTTCTCCTCCACCCTCTTCTTTTTCACGCTATTTGAAGAGATATTTTGTATGTGTTGTGTGTGTGTTTTGGGAGTCGTCTTCTTCAACATTTCGGGTATAAATGCCTCCATCCCCTCCTCCTCCATTATCTGCCTCCGCCATCGCCGATCAGCTGAACGCCCGTTCCGTTCTCGCGTTTCTTTGGAAAACGTGGTTCCCATTTAATGTGAATGAAAAAAACGGAGACTCACCGGGGAGGAGGAGGAGAAGAAGGGAAAAGCGGAACGGGTTCTTCATCCCCCTCCACTTCCTGTTCCCTCTCCTCCTCCTCTTTTCTCTCAATTTCCCACACATTTCCACTCACTCTCTTCCTCGTCGTGGTGCGCAAAGACGGCAACTTCTCCTCCTCCTCCTCCGGATGCCCCAAACCACCCACCCACGCCACGTCCCTATACGACGACACATCACGTGACACAGCTTCTCTTCTCTTCCTCCTCCTAATCTATCACGCTTCCGGTGGATGGCCACTGCTCCGCAAGATAGGAAGCGCTCACTCACTCACTATCGCAACAACCGCCCCTTAAAACAGACTCCAACATGAGCGCCTTCGCTATCGCAGTTCGCTTTGCAGAGAACAGTCGGTGCTCTCCTTTCAATTTCCACCACAAAATACCCAAAAGCCTACGGCGCAATTTTTTTAAAAAAGGGGGAAAAGCATAAGAAGAAGAAGAAGAAGAAGAAGAAGAAGAAAGAGAGAAAGCCACTTTTTTCTCCTAAACGCCATTCGCCCGCTTCCGACACCTGGCGTCCAATTTAAAGAGCCGTTTCGCGCAGGTAAGTTCCGCCAATCCAGGAAATAGACCAAAGGCGCCACGACCCACCTCACACCAAATCGATAATGAGTGCACGCATCAAGACCCATCTCTCTCTCTCTCTCCTCTTTCTTTCGTTTTTTTTTTTTTGGCTAACCTTCCTTTTAGCTTCTTTCTTCTTTCGCTATTACATAACCAGGTATGATCAAAAGCCGAACCGAGAGTGACGTATCCCTTCTACGCATTCGCATATTAACCATTCTGGGTGCCAAAACTACTATAGAGTAAGGCACCTTCTTACTACTGCATCCCTGCGACTTAAAAAGAATTCTAAGAAGAAGTCACCCACACAGAGCATCTCAAAAATTGAGGTAATGGTTTTTTAATGATTCCAAAGAATTATTGAATGCAAAACATACATTAACTGAAATTCTAACAAAATTGGAAAAAAACCTGTCTCAAAATTTAAGATAATTTATTGATTTTACGCTATTAATAGCCAGTGTGCTTTCAACCATTGACGAATCATATCAAACACACATTCAATCACTGGCCTGATTAGTCTTCATTCTGGCTTCACATTATATCATACATTGCTCATGGGTGTTCTGCTACTGAAATATACTTGATGACCACCAACCTACGTGACGTCATGCCCCAGGCATTCTCATACAATCTTGGAAGCCAATTCATATGATGAATTTGACCAATCGTTTGTGGTGCCAGATGCATAGATGAGCACATTGTTCAGTTGGAACACCCACTAGCACATCTGCCATGAGTAACAAAACACTGGGACAGAACACTGATAATGATAATCTTCTCACTTCTGTATGCTACAAAAAAGCTACTCCACCAAGGCCTTGTTGTCGAATATAGAACACTTTGGGTTCTTTCTGGTAACCACCTGGACCATCAGGTTCCACTTTTTTTTCATCATTGAAAAGCATTAGGCGTTCGTCCTTCCACGCTATGGGTTCAGTGCCCCATTGAAGATGTGTTTTAACACTTTTTAGTGCTGGGATTCCTCTTAAACGCCTGTGAACTGTAGCTTTGGTGAACCGATGCGGAATTTATCGTAACGAAAGCATTTGGTGAGTAGCCATTCGTACAAGCTACCGACCATCTTATCTCAGATCGAGAATGTTTGGCTTAGTACCTTCACCTCTAAAAGTCTATTATTTTGTAAATACCATATGCAGACTACCAACCTCCCTTGCAATTTCGTTCACAGATTTTCCAGAAAAGGCCTTTAGCATCCAAACATTTGTCATTTCAAGAGGTGTGTGTGAAATGCTTCTCTTTTGGCATGCCACTTATTGGTAGAGACTTTACAATACAATAAAGGAAGAACAGAGTTTCAGACTAGTTTCGCCTTTTATTTCTCGCTTTATCAAGGATATATACTACACTAGAGGCTTCTCGCTCTTATATACAGAAATATGGTATAATGGAGTAATTTGATTAGATTGTACCATATTTCTATATATATGGACGAGAAATCTCTAGCGTAGATACATCCTTGATAAAAGCCGGGAATAAATGGCGAAACTTGTCGGAAACTGCGTTCTCCCTTTCTTGTATTGTAAAGTCTCTACCAATTTCACTGATAGAAACAATACTAAGAACTCTTATTTATTGATTGCTCTTATCGCTCATTATGAACTTTTGTGTATGATTCCTTCCTCATACGAGGGTGGACATGATATGCACAAGGGCCCCAAGAACAAGGTTTTGAAACCAATAACGACTGCTCTATGATGACAGCACAAGCCGAGACCGACGGTTTTACGTGCCCTCCGAAGTACGGGGAGTTCAAAGATGGAATTCTACTGGTGGTCACTCTTCCAGCAGCTGGCCGCGCCATCGTTGTTTGATCGGAAACGATCAGCGAGACAACCAGGCTAATGACCACTCCCTTATGAACTTTTACAAACAGCAATTTATACGATGTACTCGACACTCAATAGAGTATTCTGAATATTAAAGATGATTTCATATATTTTGCATGAAAGTTCTTTCTTTTCCAGCATCTCTATAAAGCATCACTTAAACTTTTGAGACAGTGTTAAAATCATGAGCTAGAAGGTCAACACTTTTGTTTTGAAGCTTACGTTAAATTAGATAGAATTTAATTAACATTTTGTTAGCATTCAATAATTCTTTAATGTAATCATTTAAAAAACACCATTACCTAAACTTTTTTGAGACGCACTGTACTCGAATGCAGTTATCCATGTCGGATCATTAGACAAACGCGCACTAGTCTTCAGTGGCCCAATATCATGCATGACCATTATCAATATCGAATACTCTTCCTAGCCCGAGATCTTCCTCCTCATCATGGATCCTCAGCGTCCGGGAGAAGGTGCGCACACCGCGTCAACTCTTTCCGCCCGCTCTCACGCCTCCTGCGCCGGAGTTGGAGCGGAAACGATCCACCACGAGCTCGAGGGAACTAAAAAGAAATAAAGAAAAGAAAGGCAAGGAAGGAAAAGGAAAAAAACATTTAAAGCAAGAGACGTCGTCGTCCGATTTGGCCATTAGGGCCTCTGCCCATGCGCACCGGTAGACACGCACAAAAGGGGGAAAACCGACACGGCATAAGCACAAAACTCGAAAATCTCGACGAGCGGCTCCTTCTCCGGTGGGAAAAAGAAAAAGGAAAAGAAAAAAAAAAGGAGGCAAATCATCGCTCCACAGGATGGGAATTCCCTCGCTTCTCCTAACAACATCCGCAACCGACACAACACATTACAATAAGACGCGACACGGACGAGATGACCGAGCAGAGGTTGCCGCGACGCGCCTCTTTTCCTCACCTTTTACCTTCTTAAGAGAGCAAAGACCAAAAAGTCTCCCAATCACATCCAACTTTTGCCCAGCAAGATAAAAAAAAGTGCCTTTTCTTCATATTTCGCCAAAATATTTCCTCAACAGAGAAACCCCAGTCCAAATTTCGCCCTCTTGTCCAAAGAACTGATCGTCCATGTCCAGCAAAGCCCCTACTGGATGTTCCGTAAAAATGGCTCTATTTTTTAATAATCATAATGTACCAACGGAAAGGTTTTTACTGAAAATCAGTTAACTAAAGCGTGACCACCGAGAGAGAAGGCCTCTGCGATGAAACGTAAAACAATGTTACATCATCATAGATAGTGCATTGTTATTCGTAATTCAACCAATAATCAGCCCGTAATTAGCACTATCTATGATCATGTAACAATGTATTAAATTTCAATGCGGAGGCCTTCTCTCTCGGTGGTCACGACTAAAGCCGGTCCAAACATCGGTGCGCAATCTGCAGAGTCTTGGTTTTGAATGCTGAGGAATGATGCCGGTCTGTGTTTGGAGATGGATGAAGCGAAATTTCACATTTTAGGGAGCGTGAACAGACAATATCGTATATTGAAGGCCACAGAACCTAGAATATGGGTTGTCGAATACGACGATCGCAGTCCAGGACTCGTTTATGATGGTCTATTGGGTTCCTTTTTCTTTGAAAAATCTGAACGGGAAGATCTACCTTGGTCAAAAACTTGATCGTGGTATCAGCAGATCTGACCCCATCGGACGTTTTTTCTGTGAGGTCTCCTCAAGGACAAGATCTATGCTCACCATTTTTCCAACATTAAAGAACGGCATGCTGGTAAATCTGAAGTTACCATGGATATACAGATATGAATCTGTTTCTTAATTTCTCTTTCTTCTAACAAAATGTCGAAAAAAATTAAAGTAAAAAATATTTTCCATACTACTGGTGTAAACCCTTGAAAGCATGATTTTTATTATTTTAATCGAATAATTATCTTATCAGAAAAAAAATAAACAAAAAAAGAAGCAGTTTCATAAATTTAGAAAAGGCTTCAATGCGTTTCAAAAGTTTACAAACTAGCTAAACATGACATAAAAAAAAATAAAAAAATGCTAACTTAATATTTTGTTGGATGCCCGTATTCTACTTGGTAATACTTTCAATTCTTCTTTGCTGTTCACAGGAATATTTTTGCAGTTGTGCTTTTAATCTATCCCAAACGTTCTCTAACGGATTCAGGTCGGGCGAGTTGGCAGGCCAATCCAAAACTTTGATTTTGTTTTTGTCCTAACCATGCTTTGGTTTTACGTGATACGAGAGGAAGCTCCATCTTGTTGGAAAATTATTTCCTCATCCAAGAAGAGTTGAAAGCAAAAAATTGCAAGGATCTCAATGTACACAATAATGTGTAAGGTTCCTTTAAGAATACAAATTTGTCCTGGGCCTTTAACGGTGATGCAGCCCTATATCATCATCTCTAGTAGGAAATTTGGTTTTTGGCTTTTTCGGCAAACAAGGTGTTCTGGCAGACCGTGCGCCGCCTCCGTGGAAAGAAGTCTCTTTCATCACAAACTATTAAGAGTTCAGATGGGAGGCTTCTGAAAACGGAGGAGAGCGTATTGCATAGGTGGAAGGAATACTTTGCATCTCTTCTTAATCCGGTGACAACAACAACTGAGGCATACGAGGTGCACCTTGGAGCGGAGAATAGTCACGGTAATATCACTGAAACAGAAGTCAGATGGGCAATTAAGTCCCTGAAGACTGGCAAAGCTGCAGGTGATGATGAAATCCGGTCCGAGATATTAAAGGCCTTAAATAAGGATGGTATCCTGTGGCTGACTCGAGTGTCAGGTTGCTTGGATATCTGGACAGGCCCCTAAGCAATGGCAGACAGGAATTGTGATCCCTATCTTCAAAAAGGGAGATCAGAGAGATTGCAACAACTATCGAGGCATCTCTTTGCTCAGCATTCCTGGGAAAGTGTACGCTAAGTGTCTGGAGAAGAGAAGTCGGGAAATAGTCGACTCCAAACTGTCGGGGAAGCAGTGTGGTTTCCGACCTGGCCGAAGCACGACGGATCACATCTTTGCTCTAAGGCAAATCTTTGAGAAATCCTGGGAGTATGCAAAAGAGGTCTACGCTTGCTTTGTGGACCTCGAAAAAGCATATGACAGGGTTCCTCGGGAGAAGCTCTGGCAAGTGTTGCAAGAGTATGGAGTGGATGGACAATTACTGGTTGCTATCATGTCTCTGTACGAAAGCTCTGAGATGTGTGTCCGGATAAATGGCATTAAGTCAAGACCGTTCACCGAGGGTGTTGGACTCCGCCAAGGGTGCGTACTGTCGCCCATCTTGTTCATTATCTTTATGGACTGGATAGACAGGGGCAGCCGAGGCGATGAGCGTGTTTGTGTGGGCGACTGCCTGGTGGAGAGGTTGCTCTTTGCGGACGACCTTGTCCTGCTTGGGTCTTCTCGCACGAACCTTCAGCATGCACTAGACCGGTTTGCAGCCAAATGTGAAGAAGCCGGGATGAAGATCAGTGTGGCTAAAACCGAAGCTCTGGTTCTTTCAAGACAGCCTGCTCAGTGCGCTCTCCATGTTAGGGGAGCCTCATTGAGACAGGTGGAGAAGTTCAAGTATCTCGGGATTGCATTCACGAGTGATGGACGGCAGGAGAAAGAATTGGATGCTCGGATCGGTGCAGCAAGCTGTGTCAGACGTGAACTGTGGCGATCCGTGGTAACGAAACGAGAGCTGGGTAACAAAGCCAAGCTCTCCGTCTTCAAATCTATCTTTGTCCCCATTCTCACCTATGGTCATGAGGCTTGGGTAATGACCGAAAGAGTGCGATCGCGGGTACAAGCGGCCGAAATGAGATTCCTGAGAGGTGTGGCAGGTGTTACCCTACTAGATAGAGTGTACAGCAGCACAATAAGGGAATCTTTAGGTGTTGAGCCGCTACTTCTCCGCATTGAGAGATCTCAGTTGCGCTGGTATGGCCACGTGATACGGATGCCGCAAACTAGTCTTCCTAGGCAGTTGTTATTTTCCAAGCCGGTGGGTAAGAGACCAAGGGGTCGGCCTAGAACCAGGTGGCTAGACTACATGGAGAATCTGGGTTCAAGTCGCTTGGATATTACCAGGGATGACATGCGCCTGATGGCGGAAGATCGCGATCGCTGGAGATCCTCCATAGGGCTGCTGCCCCCGCGACCCTAACGGATAAGCGGGTTTGAAAAGTAAGTAAGTAAGGCTTGATGCACTTCGGATGGTGACTTTCATATTTACGACGAAATACTCTGAATCCATAGCTTCCGAACGTCATTCAGAATGCGATTCGTCGCTAAACACTACTTTCCCCCAGCTGTGTCCCGTCTTTATATCAAAGAGCCCACTGCACACAACGTCTACGTTGTTGATGGTTAAAATGGGGTTCATGAGATTCGAGATCTATAGCAGAGTTCAGTTACTCTCCTCTATGTTCTGTGTTTGACACACTTTGACTGATGCATTCACTCCATTTCATTGCCAGTTCTTGAGCAGAAATGAATCGATTAGTTCCAACAACTCGTCTGAGCTGAGGATTATTTCGTTTCGTTTTGTTTTTTTTTTTTGTTTTTTTTTGGGGGGGGTCTTCCACATCTTGGCTTGGCCTTCAATATTTGTCCATAGTTTCCTTTAACATCTTTTAGACATTTACTAATTGCGGCTTCAGATCTGTGTAACTGTGTAGCAATTTCTTTTAGCGTCTTTCAACATTTCCGCAGCCTTTTTTTCTTCTTCGGACATCTGACTTGCTCGACCCATCAATGTGCAAGTCGTAAAGAAAGGACTAACAACTTGTAAAAAATACATGTGCCAACACCTCTGTTCTATCATAGAAATTACCTTCATATTTGCATGTTTCTAAACTTTTGAAAGCATTGACAGTATTTCTAAATTTATGAAACGGCTTCTTTTTTTTGTCTTTTTTTCTGACAAGAAAATTATTCGATTAAAATAATAAAAATCATCATTTCAAGGGTTTATACCAGTAGTATGGAATTAAGAAACAGATTCATGTCTGTACGATGTTAACTTGCGAAACTTATGAAATGCTCTTGTAAAATATTCTTGGAAGTTTTATAATAGATGAGCATACCTTTCGAGAGAGGTATGCATACTGGGAACGATGCGAACGATATATACATACAAGACAGTCAGTTTACATGCGTACAGTACTTACAAGGGGACGATGCGAACGTGTCCCAGGAACTCTTTGTTTGCGCTCAAGCATACCCTGGAAGAGGCGTTAAACACACACTGCTTTACATAGCCAATAAAAAACACAGGCCTGGTCACTCAAAACTCACCTGGCCATAGTAGTTTGAGCAACAATCCAACCTTGATTGTTTCCAACAAATGAGAATACACTGATTGTTATAATCCACGATGGAGACAATGAAGGTTTGATTGTTGGTCAGGTGACTTGAGTGCCCAGGCCTGTCTTTCTCGTTGGCTGCGCTGCTTTAATTAGGGCGTAACAATTTTTTTCGTTTTCGCGGTTTATTTTGAAAGAAACAAAATGTTGCGATTTATTATTTTGCAAGCATCAATAGAATCTGTACGTGAGTAAAATATTTCAATTTGGTGTGAAACTGTGAGATACAGGTTCAGGTGATTTCCTTGTTAGTATTACCGTTAAAAGGACCCATGTTGTGCAACCAATATCTTGTTTCTCATTGTTTAAAACACGCCTGTGGAAGCTTGAAATTTGATATGAAATACTAATTGAATTGCTTGAGGTTTCACGACCGTACTGCCGGATAGGATGTCATAACATTTAAAAGTCATTTTTCTCGAAACGTAAACAGTCTATTAAAAAAACTTCCAAGAACTTTTTCGTCTTATTTTGTCCGTAGGAGACGATCCTTCAAATAGCGCCCAATATTTTATTTACATTTTGTATATGTCCAGGAAAACATGCCAGAAGGTTGTTTAAGCCTACATTCACCAAGAAAAATTCACGTTTGCACTCACATTTCTCTTTTCAGCAACAAACTTCATTAGAAATCAATATCTCTTTCCGTTGATACGTTATCATTATTTAAAGAGGAGAGAACCGGCACTTACGGGAGAACGGCCACCTCGCCTTACACCGTTCAAAGGTCCATCCGGAAAAACAAACTGCTTCTCATCCAAAAGGAAACGAACCATCGATCTCTCTTCCGATAAGACACGAACGAAGACAAGGCCTTTGAGGAGGGGGGGGGGGTCACAGGAGGGAAGGTTTGCTCCTCGAAGAAGAAGAACCCACGAAATGACGAGCGCTGCTCAGTCGAGTTCCAGCTGCTCCGCGGGCGACAGAAAACAGACGCCACCGATTAGATTAAAGAGAAAGTTTAGGACCAAAAAAAAAAAAAAAAAAAGGAGAGTGTTCAGCTTAAAGCAACGTGGAAATCTTCAAGCGATTCATTCCTTCCTCCTCCTCCTTGCAATGCATAAACATCTCTAAAGAAAGAAAGAAAAAAAGAAAGAGACCTGCCAAATCGCGCCGGTAGAGTCCGCTCCTTTTTCGTGGGCTCGGTCACTCGACCTGTTCGTTTCCCACGACCCATTTTTTGCACCTGCCCGCTTAACGTGGCATCGGCACACATATCGACGAGTTCTGCTTTAAATCTCGAGACGGAGCAACGCCAGCTAGCCAGCCATCCATTCACACAACCGGCCTCACCTTCGCAACAATGTGGCGGTGTTCCTGGGTAGAAATAAAGGACAGACGAGACGGGCGAGGACGACGACGGACGACAAAAGCGACTACCAAGTGTGACTACTAAGCGACATTCGTTTAGTGTCTCTCTCTCTCATCTCATCAGTCTGAACGCGGTGAAGTTTTAAGGACGAAACCCGAAAAGACAATGGACTCTTCTTCTAAAACGCTCTCGCTCGCTCTCTCTCTCTCTCTGCCTCTGATTTATTCTCTTCCAGTTTCCCTTGTCCCTTCGGCCATCGAGTCATAAATTAATTGCAAAATATTAAAAAAAAAATCAAGCCAAAGCGACCGCAACCACCCTCAAGCAAAACGCGGAAGTAGGGCAAGAGGCGCGTGGCGGCAATGGCGTCGTCGTCCTCGTCGCACCTTTCTAATCTCGTCATATTTATAAAAAAAAAAGCTTCTTTTATATTCTAATCTCTCCTCCAAAAGTTTTTTTCTCCAAACGGACAACACTAGGAGTCGCTCTTCCTTTTTTTTTTTTTAACATCTGCCGCTCTTTTTAACGATCGATCGTTCTACAAAACGATATCCTTTGCCGCATTTTTCACTTCCGGCATCTTTCGAGATGCGAGCTATCACGCGTCCTCCAACGTCTTTTCTTCTTTTCCTTTTTCCTTCATTGCCGTCAACTCTCTCCTTACGATAACCCCCCCCCCCCCCCCCTTCGACATATCGATATCTTCTCCCAAAAACCATCACAGCTATAGGCGAAGGTGTTTCCAACTGTCCACCTGTTCTTCCAAAATACGTGAAATTATTTTATGAGTGGAGAACATCAACCAAACGTTAGACTTTTTTCTAGTCAATCTCAAAAGGAACATTAATTTATTCAAAAATTAAAATTCCCATACAACAAATTGAAGATGACAAAAAAAAAAAAAAAAAAAAAAAAAAAAAAAAAAAAAAAAATAAA
>JAHWFO010012650.1:455330-501552 GCA_023313115.1 Rhysida immarginata
AAAAAAAAAAAAAAAAAAAAAAAAAAAAAAAAAAAAAAAAAAAAAAGAATTTCCAGAATTGTCCAGAACAGGTGAGCAGAAATGTTGCTAAGTGATTTCCATATCTTTTTAAAAGTAAATCAATAGTAAAGGCATTACAACTTTTGTAGCTCAGGCTGAACAAAATGGGGAAATCGGAAATACGTCCATCATCCCACAAACCAAAAACTCAGACCAAGTTGCAAAAAAATCATCAAGTGCTCACAATGGCACGAGTGTTAAAAGCAGCAAAAAATGAGGACATGCACAGAAAAACAATGTGAAGAAGAAACACAGCTTCAAAGGTATTTAATCCATTCATTAGGAATAAGTGGAAAAAGTAGTGGAGCAACCAGCAGAACTACAAACAACGACTACATGACTTTGAACTAGCAAATATGAGCCTACGTAAAGTCATTCAAGGTAAGAATTACTTGAGGACAAGATGAGTGGAGCAACGCCTCAATGAGTGACGAATCCGTGTTTGCCTTGTCTTTTGGGACCAAGGGCCACGTTTGTGGAGACGGACACAGAAGCTTACAACAGAGACTGCCTCGACAGATTAGTGAAATTTGCTGCATGGGGAAGCTTACAACTCCATCCTATATGCGTTATAGAAACTTATGCATCCTATATGGTGTAGTAAATGCTGATGCAATCTGTCAAGTACTTGACAATAATTCATGATCCTATCATCTGAAGATCTGTGCTTTGATTCCTTTCTGTTCCAGCAGGATGATGTGTCTAGTCCTACTGAAAACTACGAAAGAATGCCTTACTGTCTGTGTTACCATGGCTAAACCATTCACAGATTTTAATTCAAATGAAAATTTATGGAAGTTTGTGAAGGCTAGACATGCTAAGAACCTCACAAAGAGGATTTGATATCGGCAATTCAACATAGTTGGTCTAATTTGAGTCGTGAAGAATGGGCTGGACAGGTTGGCTGAGGTTTCTAACACATTTGAATTGCAGTGAAGCACACCGTTGGGAATTTTCTTTCCTTGAGTGATTCTTTCTCGCCCATTTTCTCAAAAATTTTCAAGGGGAAGAGTGCGATTAAAAATTGTTTTTAGACTAATGTGGTATTGCTCTACAGGGTAGCAATCGGAAATATTTCTCTATCTTTAATAGTTTTCGAGTTAGCAAACTGATGACTTAAATTTGGGGATCAAAGTCATATTTGAGTGCGTCATTGAATTCCCCCCCCCCTATTACCTGTAAACCACACTCATCAGATCTTGCCTACCTGGCAGCTTTGAGATATCTGCCATGTTACCAAACTTTTTGTACACCCTGTGTATGTATGCTATTTGTTGTATTGACAACAAACTTCAAAAGTGCTTATGTCAAATTACACTGGGCAACAATGAAATTCCTGAAACATTAGGTATGTTAAAGTACCCAATCCTGAATGAATTTAATGTGCTGAACACGAACATCACATTGAAAAAAATTGATTGGCTCTCGTTGCACAGATATTAACGTATTGTCCATTATATAGATGATATTGAAGAGGATTAACTACAGCAAATATAGCTGGCAGACCTGTGTTGACCCGAAGATAGTGTCTCCATTGATGGGTTTGCAGCAGGGGTGTACAAAGTCATGGGATAGTTATCTAATATCTGGCCGGGCCCCCTCTGGCCCTGTGGAGCCCAGCGATACGGCGTGGAAGTGAGTCCGTAAGTTCCTGGTGCACCGGAGGCAGATGACACCACACAGTCTGCAGAGCGGTAGCCAATTGCGGTCTGTTCGTGGATGGAGGATCCAGCGCACGGAGCCGGAGTTCAATGGCATCCCAGATATGCTCGATAGGACTCATATCAGGACTTCGGGATGGCCAGTCCAGTCTTCGAACCATTCTCGGGCGACATTGGAGTGATATGGTGGCGCATTGTCATCTTGTAAGAGGGGTGTTGAAATGCCAAAAACGGATGGAGATGGTTTCCGAGCAGTTGACTATACCGCAGACCATTCAACGTGTTTTCCAGAAGAACAAGGGGACCCATTCCATATCAGGAAAACGCGCCCGAGACCATGACTAATACTGCACCGCCCTAGACCACGCCCTCTTGAAATGACGGGTCCATCGCCACATAGTGCCTCCATGGGCATGGAACAGTTGCCGTGACTCGTCCGACCATATGACTTTACGCCACTGTTATAAATGCACGCCGGAGTATTCGATGACGCGGGGTTAACACAGTGGTACCCGCGTAGAGCGACGCCTCCTAAGCCGAGAGCATGCATGTTCCTACGGATTGTCCACTGGGAGAAGTTTCTAGCTCGGCCGACGTTGAATCGCCTGTCTCTGTTGACCATTCGTCCCAGGTGTCACTGGTACCGGTCATCGATGGTGCTGGCCACCCGGTATGGTGTCTGTTATAGACTTTACGCCTTCCTCCAACCATGTCTATGGTGTACCGAGAATGGTCGAACTAAAGCTCCTAATCTAGAGCTTTAGGTTGAACATGTGAAGCCGAATTCATGCACGATCGCCTAAATCGAACTTCCCATGCGCCGGGCACCCACCACCATCCCGTCAACTCACGACGACATTGCCTTTCACATGAATCAAACACAGCCACGTCCCACAAGGTCTCACAACTGCGGCCGCCGCATAGGCCTCCAGGGGGCGTGGAACACACTTGGTGTCCGATCGCGAATTAGCGATCTGCTATCCCAGGAGTTTTGCTCAGTCAGTGTACTGTACGTCTATTTTAACTCAAAGCCTCTAGTCAAGGTTACTTTTAATTCATAGTAACCTACAGTAATCAAAGCCCTTTAATCCATGCAGGTTTTGACTCCTGCTTTGACCTATAACTTGCTTCGTTTGTATCTGGAAAATATATTACATACTGTTTCCCTTGGAAGACATGTTTAATGCGCTGTGAATTACTACTACTATGAAAAAACAAAAACAAAAAAAAGCAGGCGCTAGCAATTGGAGGCTAGTGGCTAACGCGATTGGCTGAATTTGAACTATGACGTTTATCGCTCAAACAAGGTCATCCGCCTTTCTATAATGTACTGCTGTTTTCTTTGTCTATGGGACAGCAGAGCAATCGATTTGTAATACATCAAGAGAGATTGGCCTCCGAGAGCGTCTTTTAATCCTGGAGAAGCGAATGTACAGGACCCACACAAAATCATCATTCCTCCCTTACACATCAAACTCAGCCTTGTAAACATCATGGTAAAAGCCATGGATAAGAATGGACCAGCATTCAAGTACACTAAGAAATCGTAATCAATTCAGCCTTTTCTTAGTCATATTCGTGTTCAGCACATGGAATTCGTTAAGAAATCACTAGTTTCATCTCGGAAACATCAACTTTTTGAAATGTTGTTGCCCAGTCTAATTAAAGAAGTCAGAGGCGACGCTATTAAGTATTCATTTGAAGAATCGATTAAAGTGACTTGTCATTTATCTTTTTTTTGTCATAATTCTTATTGTTTTGTCGCTTTCATTTTGTTTAATGTAAAATTTTAATTTGTGAATAAATTAATATTCCTGTAGTCGACTTCTAAAGAAACAAGTCCATCACCCAGGAAAAAAAAGTCTAAACATGCATTACAAAAGTTCGCTGATTACCTACTCTCCACTCAAATTTAACTTTGCAACATAAAATATGTCACTTCTAATTTTTGGGCAAGATATTGTATAAACGATTTACTAAATAAGGTAAAATAAAAAAAACTGACTATAAATTCGTAAAGTGAAACTCTACTTGGTCTACTTTCAACAAATTCAGTGATTCGAGCCCAAAAGGCGTCTTAACGTTTTTCAGCGGGAAAAAAAAGCTGAACGTCACGGAACGACAGACGGCCACGCGGAAATCACGCTTTTTTGGCCCATTTCAAAAGAAAAAAAAATTTAAAACACCCCAACCCAAAAATTTATGGCACGCGATTTACACGAGCTGCATTTCATTTGTATTAAAATAAAAAATGATAGAATTAATGGGAGGCTGCTGGACATTACACGTGCTCCTCGTCAACATCGTCAATCGCTGCAACCTCATCATCCACCAATGACTTATTCATGAAGAATTAGGAAACGGGAGGGAGAGGAAACGAAAAAAAAAAAGAAAATCCTTGCTGACTCCATTAAACAAGAGCGCTGCTCAACGTCCATCACCTGCTCAATTCGCCTCGTACCATCCAAGTCCATATCTCGACTCAACAAACGCTTTCGAAATTTTTAAACTAACAACATGCACTCCCTTCTAAAGTAACAGATAAGAATTACTCTAAGCTCTGTTTTCTGGTATCCCTTCTTATTCGTGCTACAGAAATGTATTAAAAAAACTCAAATTAAAAAAAATAAAAATAATAATAAAAATTCAAATGGGCCGTCATCATGTTCTTCTCGACCACCAGGTGAAAACACTTCCGCATATTGCGTCGCTCACACACTACAAGATCCTTATAATTTGGCAAAAATGTTGCAATCACGGTGTTTCTCCTTCACCCACTTAACCTTGGCGGCCATTTTCGCACCAACAGGTGGAATGGACCCTCGCATCGAATCGGTGCACCTGTCCAACAGGGAAGTGAACCTTCTCTTTTTTTGCGTGGATGACTAGAAAAATTCGGCATCACAACAACACACAGGTGACATGACACAGTTTCGAAAGACGCTGCTACTATCACTTCAAACGCCAAAGTCCTTTCTTGAGAGGAAAAAAAAAAAGCAAACTCGAAAACAAAAACTGAGTGAGCCATCCATACAAAACAAGCACACAACTCATTTTTTTTTTGTTGAAATGCACATCAGACGCACATCATAGTTGAAATGCACATGATAATGCACATTATCATGTGCATTATAATACTTGCATCCCAGGTGCACATAAGATAAGGCGTTATCCAATTCAACGTTTGTGTATCCAGAGATCTTTACGTTTGGCAAAAACATTTTCCACGAACAATTTTAAACAAAAGACGAAGAAGATTAGTGTAAGAATCCGAAGGTGCTGTTCACTACCACTTTTACTCTACCCAGTCACTTTCACCAAATTTAAAAGAAAAGATTGAAACCTTGAACAGCAATAAGAATGAGTCATAGACTGGAAACGAGAACACGCGTGAGTGATGAACATGGACTTCTACTTTTTTACTTTTTCATTTCGATTGCGCAATCGAAGTGAAACTTAGACCAACTATGGCGGAGAAATTTTGTTGGAGAAAAATCACATTCCATGATTCATCCATAACTATGCTTTAGAATCCCCCATCTCCAAAAGATGCATAACTGGCCAAGCTAGAAATACCATTGAACACCCCTTAACACTATATAGTCCCCCATTCTAGCAGAAACTGGTTTCTCGTAGGGCCTCGATAGGGTAATCCACGATTACCATTTACGTTCACTACTTTTCATAAGAAAAAGGATTCCAAAATGTTGATGATAGGGCTTCTCGGACCTCTTTGCATCCCAGCCAAGGTTCTTTTACAAAGGGGCCATTCAAAGTATGCTTTCTCGATGGGCAAAGTATGAAGATAATAATGGCAATTACCACTACTTCAATGGTATCGCTAATCTGTTAGTTTAATAACTCGCCAACGGGTGGAGCTAGTGTTGCCAAATGTCGTAAGCTTTATTTACGGAGTCTTGCAGGGACCAAAGGTTTATTTACGGAGTCTGGCTAGTTTCTTCTAAATTCTTTTGCGCCAAATTCTTTTCAATCGAAGAGACTGGATCTAGCAGCAGGATGGAGCACCTCCATATTCAACGGAGGCCGTCCTAGACTTGCTCTAAAGAAGCTTCCGAATCGTTTTGGCGAGAGACTGGCTTGCCTCCCCCCCCCCCCCTCCTAATAGCGCTGACTTATCGCCACTCGACTTCTTATGGGTTATATTTTAGATAAAGAAGCTTACGGAGAGACGGACCAAAAATCACAGAAGAGTCAGCTGAAAAGAGCGATAACATATATGATAAGGTCGGTTTCAATAGACCAACTCAAGAGGGTTATCGAGAACTTCGAGCAAAGACTTCCGTTTCGTAATCTCCAAATCAAATGGCAAACATTTTGAGAAACCCATCTTTTCATTTCCTGTATTCTCAAGTGGAAATCCTGAAAATTTAAAATAAAACTTTTTCCTTCAAAACAATATTCCATGTTTTCATTGTCGAGACCCTGTGAAGTATCTTGTATATAATTGATTAACAAACTCCATTTTTTTTTCTGTTATAAACCGTATTTATCTTGTTTTAAAGCAACGACATATCTTTCCGATGCCCCCAATTTAAGATTCAGGTATTGGGTTTACAGCATCTTTGTATCGTCATAATAATGGGAATTTTAGAAGTTAACTTAATTAGCAAAGTATCATAAAATTTGTGTTTCACCTTAATCATCTCAATATTTAGTAGTGTCAAGGTGAATTAATGTTTAAACAAATCTAATATACACTCACATGCCAAAAGTCACGGGATAGCACCTAATAACGTGTGGGACCTCCTCTAACCCGGCGACGTAGCACTGATTCCACAAGTCGGTGGAAGACATCTGAAGACATTGCCAACCATTCCGACTATTGCCCATTATGGAGCCACCACCGACTTGCACAGTGCATGCTTGACAACTTGGGTCCATGACCTCATGGACCCTGCGCCACACTCGAACCCTACCATCAGCTCGTATCAGCTGGGATCGAGATTCATCAGACCAGGTCACACGTTTCCAGTTGTCAAGTGTCCAGTCGACGTGTTCATGGGGCCAGGAGAGACGTTGCTGACGATGTCTTGTTAGCAAGGGCACCCTCGTGTGTCTTCTGCTTCCATATCCCACGGACACCAGATTTCGTTACACAGTTCGCATCTATACAGCTCTAGTATCACCCTAGTTAGAATCTGATGTCATCTGCCTGTTAGCGGTGACCATCCTACTCAGGCGCCGTTGGTCCCGTTCATTGATAAATTGTGGCCGACCACTGCCGTTGTCCATGGTGGGAAGTAATGCCGTCAAGTTGGTACTCTCGGTAGACTTTTAAAACTGTGGACCGTGGGATGTTGAATTCTTAAGGCATCTCCGATATTGAATGACCCATACGTCGTGCTCCACATATCAGGCTACGTTCGAACTCTGATAGTCCTCGTCGTGTAGCCATTGTCACACTGAACACCTCACCCCTTATTCGTGACAGTGTAACTAAACCTACTGACACTGATTTGCATATTTATACTATTTGCACATGATGCTATTGCCACTTGAAAAATAGGTACCACTGCTATCCCATGACTTTTGGCTTGTGAGTGTACAAAACATAAAAGTATGTACTAAATCTGTCAGCCAGTGCTATCAGTCTTGGGCATTTCCATTTTCATGAGCTTATGAACCAACTGTCTGTCTCAAATATACGGGACTATTGAGCATTTTTCCTTATGGGTTTACGCAATTTAGCCCAGCTGCGAGAGAGGATCACTTGTGCACTCGCCGGCATCGACCGTTATATGCTGGGATGTGTGTGTGGCAGGAACTTGAAACCGTAATGGTGTCTGCCGCATCACTAAAAGCGGACATATGAAACACCTGTATAGTACGTATAAACTTGGAACGATTCTCTTCAATCCGTTGATATCAACATTTCCGCAATGTTTATCATGGCTACTGTACTATCGACTTTTGAAACCCCGG
Organism: Rhysida immarginata; assembly: GCA_023313115.1. Lineage (NCBI taxonomy): Eukaryota > Metazoa > Arthropoda > Chilopoda > Scolopendromorpha > Scolopendridae > Rhysida > Rhysida immarginata. The sequence goes on from JAHWFO010012650.1 coordinate 462,995, forward strand.
AGGGACTCTCAATCCTTGTGGTAACAACAGCAGCGATTCTGTTACTTAACTCATAACTGACAGCATACAGGTTAATTTCTTCTACTACGTCACTCCCCTCTGTGAATAACAAGTCAGTGAATTGCGTCACCTAAGCCGCACCAACAATACACACGTTCAGATATCAATGGGCTTTCTGCACGCATAGGATAAAAAAAAAGCTTACACGTAATCTAAATGCACTAGTATCATGCATCTCAAGACAAGCTTTCAGATCAGACCAGTGATTCGGCCATTGTGACAACAACAATCAGCGGGGAAAATGAAATTTAAGAAAAAAATAATCAAACAACAACAACAGCAGCAGCAGCACACCTAATTAAATTTGCCTTTTCCTCCTCAGGGGGTCCCTTCTTTTCTTCTTCGATGACAGCATTAACGGAACCTTTAATTGGGTTTAACTTATTTTTTCTCTCCTTCTCTTTTATTTCTTCTTCATCTCCGAGTGGCAGCCCCAACAACAAGCAGAAACGTTTTCTTCTTATATTTTTAATTTTAGTTTTTGGCTCCCTTTCATTCCATAGTGACAGACGGAAAAATCGAACGCAGACGTTACCTCGTTACAATTAAGAAAAAAAGAAAAGAAAAGCGAATAGTTAAAGATGATAATGATAAATTTTATGAAATCATTTCTCATTCCGAGAAAATCCAGCAGCGTCTCGTCTCTTCGAGAGCAGCTGCTGCTTGCCAATAACAGAAAGAAAGAGAGAGAAAAAAAAAAAGAGAGAAGGACTTCCTCATTATTGCTCATTTGCAATGCTCCACAACGGGATCGTCTTCGTTTTTTTATTCTTCTTCTGATCAATAAAGGTTTCCAACAGAGGAGGGATCGCGAAATAAATTTATAAAAAAAAAAAAAAAAAAGTTCCAGATGGCGGGTTCAAATCCCGGCGGCAATATCCCTTCACAGATTGCCATCTCGACACCTCTTTACAGTGTGTTACGAAAGCATAGACGCAACAACTTTTTTTGCTTTTCGTCCAAACTGCTGAACAAAAATTGGATTTTTTTTCTGATTCTCCATAATTACAACAAAAGAATTTTTTTTTTAAAACATCGAAATTTTATTCCCGAGTTAAAGAACAGAAAATACACAAACCCTCGCCAAAAAAAATTAGAATAGTATTTTACGTTCCGAAGTTAAATTTAAGTGGACTAGTCAACTAACTTTCTTAACTACAATGTTTAGACTTATTGTTTTTCCGGATGATGCACTTATTCCTGTAGTCGACCTCAAAAGAAACATTAATTTCTTCAAAAATTAAAATTTATATTAAACGAATTGAAGGTGACAAAATAATAGAATAAACCATTAAGGACTGACATAATCAAATACCGAAAGGCTAAAAAACTAAACCATTCGCGGAACCATATTTTTCAAATGCCCTATGTTACATTGAAAGTTTCTAATGAACCATAATGATACCATTAAACCACGTACCTTTGAACCAGTTTGGATTATCATTAATTTTATGTTATATTCATTCATGACTCATCATTCCAAGTTGTTTTATACATTACATGCCATATCTTAGCAGTGACACTTCAAATGGGTCATAAGGGTACCATTATAACACGAGCAATTGTATCGATTACGACTTTCTTCAAATAGGTTCATGCGCGGAACCGGAACCATATTATCAATTGGAGAAAACAATGCACGTCCCCACAGAATTCTGATGGTGGAGGCCTTTCTGCAAAGTGAGGATATGCAAAGCATCGAGTGGCCAGCAAGATCTCCGAGTATATACTCGATTGAGCATGCATGGGAGAAAACGTACAGTCGGCAGCAAAAGTACTTAGCCACCTCCATTAATTTTCCAAAATTGAACATTAATTTTCCCTTTAACAATTCCGGTAAAAAGTTTTTCTTGGTGTGTATTGATTATTACGGGTATGATCATTTTGGTGCACGTGAATTGTTTCTTTTTACCGGAATTGTTAAGGGGAAAATTAATGTTCAATTTTGGAAAATTAATGGAGGTGGCTAAGTACTTTTGCTGCCGACTGTACATAATAACGTTTTATTCGCTTATTTTATCATTTCGAATTGTTTGAAAACTTGCTATATCTTAACATTGAAAATTGTTGAGGGTGTCATAAGGTTACCATTGGAGCACGTGCTATTGTATCGATTACAACCATTTTCAAAATGGTTCATTCTCGGAACCATATTTATCAATTGGCGAAAATACTAATTAATAACAGCTTCTACTTCGTCATTACGATTTGTTTGATGTATTACTTACTATTCTTACCATTGAAACTTGCTAGGTGGGGTCGTGAAGGTACCATTTGTGAAAGGTACCATTGAACCGATTTAGATATTTGTGATTGGTTCGTGCCATGAACCATATTCATCGACTGACGAAAACATATTTTGAAAATCTTTCATAGCCTTGGAAGAGTTAGAGTTAAGAGACAGACAGACAGACACCTTTCCCCACACTGAGAGCCTAAAGCACCTTTCGGTACTTAATAATCCCAATATAGACACAAAAATTAGAATAATGACAAAAAAAAAGATACACAAATCACTTTCATCAAATTAATACTTAATAGCATCGCCGTCTTTAGGTTTAATTATGGAGTTAGCCTATTTGCCTGGCTGCTATTGACCAATGTTACGACTCGTAACACAACAAGCAGGTTGGAGCTGAAAGAAATCACACAGCACAGATCATGAAATTGTGAAATACTTCTTGATATATTGCGGCACTGACTACACCATTTAGGACGCATAAATTTCCTCGTCCATCTGACAACATGCATCCCCAAACCATGAATGAGGCAACAAATTTCACTGAAATCTCTAGGCAGTTCCCTTTGTAAGCTTATTGTGTCGTCTCTAGATACGTAGACCTAAGTCACACGGGTTCGTCACTCAATAGAATGTTACTCCAGTCATCTTGCCCCAAGAAGTAACTTTTCTTGCACTACTTTATACGGGCTCGTCTTTGCTCGTTCAAAGTCATCAGGGGTTTAATTTTGGACTGAACTCTGGATTATAGTCTCTGTTTGTAATTCTGTTTAACACATTTGCTCCACACTTTTCCTTTTTTTCATTATTAAATGATTGAACACTTCTCAAGCTCGTGTTTCTTCAAATTGTTCTTCAGTTGCCTGTCCTGCCTCTCACTATTTTCGTCCACACCTTTTCCGAGTTCCTGTAAACGCTGGATCCTCTTTTTTGCCGCTTTAACACCTTTGCCACTTGATTTCTGCAACTTGTGCCTGAGTTTTTCCAGTTCAATAAGGATTCCATATTGTTCGCTTTGTGACATGATATTCATCCGACCCATGTTGCTCAGTCTAAGCTACGAAATGTTGTCAATGCCTTTTCTATTGAACATTAAAAAGATGATTCTATGTCAGTTAATTGGATGATTCTGGAAATTTGTGTCACCTTCAATTTGTTTAATAGGAATCTGAATTGTTGAACAAATCCATTTTGCCTTTGGGTTTGAGTAGATGGATATGTGTGCCATTAAAAAGAAAATCTGTAAGCATATCTTAATGATTAAACTCTACTAATAAAATACAATTATTTTAACTTTTTGACAAGGGATTGTAGAAGAGAGGGATTTTTGACTTGTGCAAAAGTATAATGTACTGTAAAATTATTTGCAGGCATTGGTTTGGGCATCGACGTAATCCGTGCTCTTTCGGGCACTTTTTCAATGGCTCGAAGATCCTATCGACTAACGATTCCTGGATTCAAAAGACAAAGACCAATAGCATTAGATCGAGTCGAATTGCTCTGCATAAGAAACTATCCTATTCCTGCTTCTATTCTATATACATGTATAAGGTATACGCGATATTTTACGTCAATGAAAAACAAAAAAAAAAAAAAAAAAATATATAGAATGCTTGAGATCTCCGATTCGAATCCAAATCATGGAATTTTCCCTTAAATATAATTTCTTGGTATGAGGGCTTTCCTCTACACGTTTCCCCAATTATTCTTGGCCTTCTTTACTTTGGAATATAAAGACCGAATTTCATAAAAATTTTAACTTCGTAGACAACCCCTTTCGACACTACAAAGAAAAAATAAAATTTCTCATCCAACCAACTCGACTTCCTTCTTCTTCTCCTCCTCCTCCCCGCATTATCTCCTCCTCTGTCCCCTACCAACAACACAACAACGCAAACAGTCGACTCCTGCGTCCTTGAATAATCTGAGCTCTTAATATACGCTCGAAATAAACGGTCGTCATTCTTCTTTCCACACACATACACCTCACCGTTTGATTTCCGGCATCGAGCAATGAGAGAGAGAGAAAAAGAGAGAGACCCATTTGCCCCGTTCCGGATGAGACGCCTTCCAGGAAGAGCAAGAAGACGACAATGCGACCACGGATGGACCGATCGACGGACGGACGAGAAAGAAAATTGCCGAGTCCAGCTTGCCTTCTCCTCCTCTCGGTGCACCTGTATATCGCTTCGTATTTCTCAGAAAAACGAGCCTCGTCACGTGACCGTCGATCTCTTTGTCCCGGAAACCTCCGCTCTTGGCCCTCTTTTTTTCTCCTTGAATATTCAATGAGGACTCAAAACGAGGAAGAAGAAATAATAAAACGGAGAACAGAGAAATATGCACGCGCCAAGATACATATGCATATTTAAAACTCCAATTCCCTCATACACCTTGTTTACATTCGTAGCAACGCAGTGATCGCTTCTTTTTTTCTCTTTTCTCTCTCTCTCCCCCCAATGTCCCAGTTTGCATTGGAAACACCAAGGCGAGCTGACCTCGAGGGGATAAAGGTGTACACGGAGAGAAGATATTGTGGGGATGACGTTGCACCTATAAATATCACCCCTTCTAATTTTTTATTGTCCTTCATGATTCTCACTGCGGCACCAATTCACCAGCTCATCATTGCTGCGCTAGTATTTGCCATTAAGCGTCCAATTTCTTCCCAAGTCCATAAAAAAATGCTTTCCTTACAGAAATTAACGACTTGAGAACTTCAATGGCACTATCTCGTCATTTCCTGTTGACCCTCATTCTTTAATAATAATTGTTACCCTCCATTCTACTGAGTTTTTACTTTCGCCTTGAAAAGTTTCTCCGCCAAAGTAACCATTCTTTCATCCCTGATTTCACAGAACTTTCCATCTTTTCCACGCCAATAGATCAAAAACGAAAACAAAATCGCGTTTCAATAATTAAAATAAGACCAGGTGTTATTTCTTTAAAGAACACCAAGAATTCTTTGAATGGTACAAGTAAAAGAATGGGACACGAGCAAGGCTCCTTGAGTAAAACTGGACTTGCACGGTAGGCAGATTATTTTTGCGTCATGATCAAGATCTTCAATAATAACATTTATACAAACTTCAGTAGGTACCCGGTTTTGCTCGAGTTAACTGAATATATACAAATTGTTTAGGGTAACAACAAATGATGAAAAGAAACCACTATTACACATAAATGAATTTTATAAAATAAAATCTTTTATGTATGTACATTTCGGAGCTCTGTCTCCTTCATCAGTGACTACTTGTTTCCCACTAATGAAAGAGACAGAACTACAAAATGTACATACGACTTCATTTTTTATTTTATGAAATTCATTTATGTGGAATAGTGGTTTCTTTTCATCCTTTGTTGTTATCCTAGCTTATCCACAGTTTTGGCTGTCCTATATTTCTATTGTTTAGAGTAAATTTTACAATGATTAGCTATTTTAATTTAACCAACAGATCATCCATGAATTCTCCAAGATTATTCCAGGGAAAAAACCTGTTGCATGAAAAAAAAAAAAAGTGAGTTTTCAACTCATAAAATCCGCGCAACCCGCTACAAGTTATTAAACCCGAAAAAAGCCATATTTACCCGTTTAAGGTCATTCATTTAGTTCTGGTAGGTTGAATATAGATTGGTAAATTTGTTTAAGGTCTAAAAATGTGAAGTGGGCTTAATTATGTGAATGTATTATCGATATATACTTTAAAAGCTAATATGTAATGTTATTTTCCAAGACTTTTGTAGACAACATTCTTTGTTTATCCACCAGGAGCATAGATGAATAAGTTAGGTTATCCATGTGAAAAGCACAGATTCTCCAAACTGACTCCTGCTACTTTTAGTAATTGTCCTTACGCTTTCTGGCTTCGTTTGAAAGGAAACTGAATACAACGCATCTGTATTTTTTTGCACAGATATGCGAGGAGAGTAGTCTCGTTTCCGTCTTAAGGCTGGATGTCAAAATCTGACCCAAAAAATCGTTACGGAACAATTCTAACCGTGCAACTTTCACATTTAACCAAAAAGAGGGGGGAGGGGGATTCTCTAATCCACAAAGAGAAATTAAATACCGGATACGTATTTCGGCTACCAAATAGCCATATTCAGCCATGAGACACAAAAGTCAACCATTGTAGTCTAAGCGACAATTTTTATTTAAAATCTTTACTACAAAATATATATATATATTATTAATTGTAGTGAAAGTGTGGTATCAGATATCGCCATTATACTTCGCTGTCTTACTTATTTCAATTAGTTAGTTAATTCAAAAGCAAATGACGTAACCTTTTGTTTTTTAGTGTACTGGAGTAACTTTGTCATTACAATAAATATATTTTATTACTCACGATTTAATTTATAATTTGTTATTTTGAAACATTGAAGAATCAATTAAATGTTCATTTAAGTCTTTTGATGCTTTTCGAAGTCTTCATCAAATTTTTAATTTATGTGCCTCTACAAATTCCTTCCTTTCTACAGTTAACAATAATGTCCGACCCCCCAAAAAAAGAGTTACGGCTGATACAATGATTTTATTTTGTGATTTTAGATAGTGTAAAAAGCTTCCACGCGCCATATTTGTGGACCAACATTCGATTGTGAGCACAGACGCGAGGAGAGAGCACAGACGCGATACTTCACATATTGAGAAACTCGATACCTGTGCTTATATTTCATACTTTAGTCACCATCAGTCATTACTCAGATTACCGATATACATTGATAAATAAAAGGTTTATGTACTGTATAAAATATTTATTTATTTGTTGTATCCAAAAACATGATTCCATGCTTCGTACTGCAGATTCGAAATTACGTCACTTTTTATTTTAATAATATTCAGTATAAAAGTGGATTGGTGGTTGTTATTGTTGGCTTCTCATATTGTTCTAGGTCGTATTATTGATGAATTTAGAAATTTAAATATATTTTGGTAAATGAAAAATGGGTGGGTTTCACCAACAGGCTTTCTATCTCGGTGGTATTGGTTTCACTCATAAAACAGGTGCAATCCGCAGAAATCCATTGCAAATTGAGAAAAACCCTATCCGGACTATATTAAAACATCATCCAAAGTTTGACGCTCGTTGGTTTCATGATTGTGAAGATAATCGCGAATATACACACAGAACAGAAAGAGACACATTCACTTTTATTAGTATACCAGTACATGACTATCCTAAGTAAATTTTTCAAAAAAAGTCTTAAACCTTATGAGATAGTCAAGTGTTGAATTCTCTTAATTTAGAGTGATTTTATATTTCATTTTTGTTTAAATCTTTGCAGAATATGTCAAATAGTGATTATAAATATATAGATTTTAAAATTTTTGTAATTTTTTAAAGTACAATTTTCCCTCAAAAAACATGAATCTTTAAACTTTTGAGACGCACTTGAGCCCGTGGATATAGAAAATCGGGGAGGGGGGGGGGTGAACAGCATCTATATCCACGAAGTCTGCTCACTGAGAATGGAGCACTGGAGTCGTTCTCATGAAAATCCGAATTCTTTTTTTAGGGATAAAAATTGACGTCTTCGGTGAGAATATGCCGAAGTCTTTCCCTCTATCCGACTGTGCCCAGGATCGACATTTATGTTGTTAAAATGAAAGCAATCTTATTCAGATGTAGGCAACGATAACTTTTGATTGATCGAAATTTTGGACAATGGACACCAACTGAGGGAAGAGCGAACGACGGACGGTAGCCCAACTGATGGAGACAAAAAAAAAAAAGCGCCATTACAATTAGCACCCCTCCAAGACAGACACAGCACAAGTAGATACTCTGAGGAGCTGCCTTTATGGGTCTCTTTATTTTCTGTTTAGGCCAATTCCATCTCAGTAGCACTTTCTTCCACGGAAACAAAGTGTAGACGACAGGATGGATGCCTTTTCCCTTCTCCCATCAACAACAACAAAAAGTGTCGCAACCATTCTCTCCTCCCTTGATTTCTGCCCCTTGCCGAGATGGACCCGAGGAGGCAGATGGCAGAGATAATGGGCGACAAAGAAGAAGAAGAAATTGCACCTTTTATTGCGTGCCGAGGTGGGGTCCACCAACTACCCAATAACCATTTACTTCTTTCCGAAGGAAAAGGGCTCGTCTTCTTTTTTTCTTTTAAGGGGGGAGGGTATCAGTAATAATAAAATTCGAACACACAACAGATGGAAGCAGTTGTGTAGACCCATTGGAGGCACCTATAAAGAGCTCCGAGCCAAATGCAATTTTTGACTCTCTTTCTCCTCCTCCTCCTTTCCCTCCAACCCAAAAACGTCAGCACTGAAAAATCAGAAACACCTTCGATTGCGCTTTCCTTCCTCTTAATTCCATCTCGATCAACGTCATAACTTCAACCGCGTCGTCATTCGTATCCACTCTCCTCCTTATGCCTGCCCTCCACGGCCATAAACGCTCAAAGGATAAATCGATGGAGAGGACGACAAAGTTTATTATTCAAAATGACTTCATAAGAGTCACCAGGAGCCAATTTAGCTGGCTAATTGCATTATAGTGCTCTGCCAAACGCCCATAAAAAAAAAAAAAAGACCCCACCACGTGCGAGTCCGGTTCCACGAAATTAAGGTGCCCTAATAAAGCCATGGGACTCGCCCACCGATTATTAATAATAACAAACAAAGCATAAACTAGGTCATTAAGTTTAAAGTTAATTTTCGTCTCAGACGCGCCAAGCTTATGAAAACGAAATTTTGGAATCTTATAGTAGAAAGCAGCAAAGACCTCCAGTTTACTGTGGAATGCCATTGCAAAAGAACATGCATTTACGAGTTTCCTTTTAAACAACTTATACCCTTGTCCAACGAAAAATTAACAAGGCGTGTGCCCAGTTAAAATTCCAAATTCAAATGTTAGACAATGTTGCAAATTAAAGACATTGGAAAATTAACTGGCCACCCCCCAGTTTATCTTTCATTGGATAGGGTATATAACTCTTTGCCAAAAAATGCCAATAACATTATTTTACTGTTCAATAGAAAATGCATTACAACGTTTCGTAGCTCAAACTGAGCAACATGAATGGGAAATCGGACATAGGTACATCATGTCACAAAGGGAACAATAAGGGATATTTATGGAACTGGAAAAACTCGGGCACAAGTTGCGAAAATCAACAAGTGATTGCTCATAATCGACGGTAAAATAATAATAAAGTGTTAGAGCAGCATAAAAAGGATCCAACTCTTGCAGAAAATCGAAAGAGATGTCCACGAAAACGAAAGGACAACTGAAGAACATTGCCAAATAGTACAGTTTCAACGTGTTCAATATACTCACAAGTGAGTGAAAAAAAAGTGTGGAACAAGCTTATCAAGCAGAACTACAAACAGACGACTACATCAATTAGCGTTTCAGTTCCTGGTGACTTTAACTAGCAAAGATTGAGTCCGTGTAAAGTGATGCAAGGAAAAAATTACTTGGGGACAAGATGACTGGAATAACGCCCTAATTTCGTGGCAAATACGGTCTAGACGCTTACATCTAGTTATGTACTGCCTCAAGAGATCAGTGAAATTTGCTGCTTCAGTAATGCTATGGCGGTCCTAAATGCCGCTCTCTATCAAGAAATACTTGACAATTTCATGATTCCATCATCTGCAGATCTATGCCTGCTTTGTTCCTACGTCTAATCAGTGCTAAACCCACGAAACAATGGCTTCAACGACGAAATATCTATCCTTTACTATGCCTAAATCATTTACCAGACATTAAACTAACTGAAAATTTATGAGAGCTGATGAAGGCTAGATTTCAGCAAACAAACGCCCACCCTCACAAACTACACAGAAGCTGATTTCGGCAATTAAACATGTTAAGTGTACCCCATCTTTCAGGTAATTTGTGGATGCCGTTCCAATAGAAGTTTTCTTGTTTTGAAGCAAACCATTCAGAGACCCAAGGTAAATTTTTGGCAAGGAGTTGTATAACCAATGCTTCCCTCTTTGTTAAATATCCACTCGATGCCAGTGACAGCTTTTGAAAATTCAATAAAATATGTTAAATACCTAATCATTGAAGAATTTAACATTCATGTTTTTAAACTAGCCTTTCGAACTCAATTCAGAACCAAAGTTCGTACAAAAGTTCGACGCATGCATCAAATAACAAAGCACCTTGGAAACAGAAACTAAGTTCGGTTACACGAAAATTGTTAATTTTATAAGCCAATCTTTCTTTGTAAAGAACACAAAACTGGAGCTACTCAGAGAGACAAGGTCGCACCCTTGACTCCCGAATCCCTCGGGCCCGACCGGAAGAGCGGGAAAAGCCAAACTCCCAACCCCGTGATCGCTTTACGACAGCAACAACACCACCCCTAAGGGGGAGGCGCCCCTTTCGGAAGAAGCTCCCGTGACGGGTGACACAGGCACAAAAGGAACGCCAATTGACGTTCAATTGCCGAGGTGGAGCTACCTGCCGACGGGGGGTCGTCTGTCTACACGCCGCAGGGGCAGAAGCGTAAAGACGGTAGCCATCGGAAAAGGAGGGAGCTGCGACGCCATCTTTTCTCTTTTTATGGCGGCTAAAATAAAGAGAGAGCCCTCTATTGAACCTCTACTACTAGGTCAAATAAAAAAAATAATTTAAACCACCACCCATAAACTACCGACCCGCACAGGAGCTGTCCCCGGCGCATGCTCTTCCCACTACACGTGTCACACATCTACACAAGTACGGTCCTTGGGGCCAAACAGAAATTTTGCCAAAAATTTCGATCCACGCGAGATAAAAGCCACCCAATCTGGGAGCCACCGACAACCTTCGGGGGCAGGACTAATAAAAATGCCTTTCCAGGTGAAGTTGTAATTCTCTCTTTTTTTTTTTTCAGGGGAAGGGTCAACAAAGGTAAAGGTCAACAACGCCACGTGATCAAAATCTCACACATATACACAAAAAACAAAGATGTCTATGAAGGACGTACAATACCGATTGTCTCTTAAAACATTCTCTATTGGAAGTATCCTATTGAAATCCTGCGAACAAAAATGCCCATCGCCATCCAGATGTTCTCTCAACAAATCATCTCAATTTAAAATATCATTTACATTGCTGTACATAAATACACGGGTTGTGAAACCACAACTACACCGGATCATGTGCTTGGAAAAAAAAATTCCCTACGGAAAGCCACGTCTGACACTAACCGCCAGCGAACAGAACATTTCGAATCTATCTTTCCAGTGAGGCAATGATCATTTAAGGTTAACATCAAAAGAACGAGAATCATGATGTTCCCTACTGCCATTTTTGCTTTTACCACTGATCACAGAATCTCAAGGAGTGATAATAAAATTCCCTACACGACATCTAATCTATTTATTAGATATTCATTATAAAAATATTACCTGCCAAGGATCATTTTCAAAGATTTCATAGCTACATAAAATACACATATACAGGGTGCAGTAAAAATTTCCGAAACAGTCGAACAACTTTAGAACAAAAGGAAAGTCAGATCTATCTACATGTAAGTGCCCGTGCCCGATTGAATTTTCCCAGCGCTTCAAGTGTTTTAAAAACTAACTTTTGAACCGTGATAGAAGAGCGTCACCAATCCATTCTTTGCATAAAAAAAAACAAAAGCATACAACTCCTTGTATAACGGGGCAGAAAAATCCATGTATGACACACATCTTCTGTACACCATACGTTGGAATATTCACGTGTAGAACAACAAACGCACGAAATCGCTCCTATTTTATTTGTCGGCATTTAAAAATCTCTACTTTGATTGTACCACGAAAAAAAATAGCGGCAAAACCAAAATATCAGCTCATTTTGGGACACAAAATAAAAATCGTATCTTCCATTGTATAGTTTTTGCACAAACTTTGAATTTAACAATGTTTAACAATTGAAACTGGAAATTTAACTGGACACGCCCAGTTTTTCTTTCATTGAACAGAGTATAAAAAGTGTTAAGGATTCTTTGCACAGTATGGTAGGATGAAGATTGCCCATCGCCTATGATGGTGTCTATGGTCGAAGGTGATTCACAGGTGCATACTTTCGCAAATGGGTAATGAATCAGTCCTCATTCTTGATTATTATTCAAACCGAAATGACGAAAACTCATCGCGTCTGTTACCAGATGGAAAATCAGTCTAATTTTTACAATTCTTCCTGGAATAACTTCAATAGTTAAACCTCAATTTTTATGCATTTTTTCTTTGGAAAAAAAAAAAAAAAAAAAAAAAATTAATTTTTTTTTTTTTCAAATTATGTGCTGATGGAGCAACTTGACGTCGAATTAAATCATAGGAATAAAATATTAAATATCCAATTCTTATTTACAATCAATTTTCTTCTCTAAGAAGATTCAAAACCATCTCGAAGTACGACCGACTTTGGTGTCACCTCTTCGATTTTGCTTTGATAGGATTTTAAGAGCTTGTAATTTTTGTCAAAAATTCATTACATATGCATGCTATATAAGTGATATATGTCTTGACCAATTCTACTTCTTTAACCAATTGATCTACATGAGAAAAGTCCCGTACATGAATTTTTCTCCTTCGTTGTACATGGAGTTTTATGTTTTGTTTTCTTTATGCAAAGAGTGGAATTTTACTAGATAGGTGATGTTCTACAACTTTGGAATTTGAACTTTTTCTTTATCTATCACAGTTCAAAAGTAGTTTACGTAATTTTCCAGCGCTTATGCTAGGGACGCTGGAAATACTTTTATTCAATCAGGCACAGGCTTTTTCTCTTAGAGATTACCAGACTTTTAGACTCTAGCACCATTTGTTCTAAGTTATTCGACTGTTTCGGCAATTTCCTCTACACACCGGATATGGGTATTTAATGTGCCTATGAAATTTTTGAACCTTGGTCCGTCGTGTTTTTATAATCGATATATAAACATGTCGCTTATCTTAGTTTCGATTCGAAATTTTTTTATCATTCTGTGAGGGTGTGTAGTTAGACTGAAACAGCCAATTAAGCAAAATACAAACTATTCCGGAATCGAATCCAGCATCTATCAGATTTATCTTCTCGACAAGTATCTGAGCCAGTCAGATGGGAATTTCCAATTTTTCACATAACTTTCGATTCATTCCATTTCGGTCAATATTTTTAAATGAAATTGTAAATCTGACTACATCTAAAAAAAAAAAAAAAAAAAAAAAAAAAAAAAAAAAAAAAAAAAAAAAGGACAAGGAAAAAAAAAGGGAACGTTCATGACGAGCAGGATTCGAACCCCAGACTGGGACTCAAGAGCCACTCCAAAGCAGATTGAGTATCACATCATCAAGGAGGAGGAGAGGAACTTTCGCTATCATCGCGGTGGCCCTGCATGCGCTCGGCTATACAAAATCGCACTCGCGCACGTGTTCCAACGCTGTTCACAAAGGAATAAAAACCCTTTTCTTGTATACTTCGTTCGTGTCCATGGGGGCGGAAACCCAAGACCACCATCATTCGACAAAAGCAAAGCCCTGCTCCTCCTCCTATGCTTTTGATTTCGCCCGTCGATAACGAAAGGGTCGGGGCTACAATATGGTTCGGCTTAATGGGAACGGGTGGGCGCGTGCCTAGCTCGATCGATTCATCCACCGAACCATAAAGGCACGTGCTGATAACAGTTTATAACACCGCATTTCGCTCAAACTCAATCTCCCGCTCTCTTCATCCGACATAAAATAATAAAAAAAAATTTCTAATGGCCTATCCCTCCCTCGAAAACCCTAACCTCGTACCACGTCCCCAGATGCCTATCTACCTTTAATGAGACCGAATCGTGGCCTTTCTATACCGCCTCGTGTTTACTTCGCTCTCCTGAAACTTTCTCATCCAAAAAGGTTTTGGGTTCGAACTAGAGTTGAGGCAATTCCTCCGAGTCATTCCGCTATCGAGTGAAAGGAGAGCAGGTTTATCCAATAGATTTAGCCTTTTTTTGCGGTCCTATAATTCCATTTATACCATCATCCTTTAGCCAATGTGATCAAATATAACCATTTTTGGACCTCAAATTGACCATAGCATCAAACCACAGCACTTCATTCTCATTGACTAAAATTTGCCTGGCCTGGTTATTTGATTGCTCGTTTGTTAGGCTGTAGGGGAAAATAATATAAACTCCGTTTCACGGCTACATGAGCAGCAATTTACGTGAACCAATAATAATAAACAGTTCCAGTGAGGTAAATTCAACACCTGAAACAAAAAATTTTGTACACTGGCGGAAAAGTAAAGGAATACTTTCTTTGTGATTTTTTTTTTTTTTTTTTTTTTTTTTACCATTTTACTCTTTTATGCTGCGTTGTCTTGTGATATATGCATTACTTATTAGTAAACCTTTTTAATATATCATGACAATTTTTTAATATTTTATTTTGAATATTTTATTGACAAATTTATTATGTCATGAATATTGACAAATTTTAAAAATGTTTAATCATTTACTGGCAAATTTTAATATTTTATTATTTTAATTTTCCATATATTTTTTTCTGTTGCTTTGGTTAGATGAAATAAATGCAGGGTCCATGCAGCAGGAACATATATTTTATTGCCTTACGCGTTTCAATACTTAGATCATCAGAGGTTTCTATACAGGGTAGATACAAAATTGAGCCCACCCCCTCTTTTATTTTCGTAACCGAAGCAGATATGCCAATTTTGAATCCAATGAATAGGAAGTTGTGGGTGACCTATCCCATGGTGCACTTTTCATCATTCCAGATCTGCAAATTAGGACACATCCAAATCCTATGTTAAAAACCGTAACAGATACACGAAAAATTCCAATTGAAGACTTGTGCAGCATGGAATTCCGAACAAAACAAAAAATTTCCAAAATCCGATGAACAGTTCACTAACAATCACAATCATTTGTAATTTACAAACAGCCACAGTGTATAAATAATTTTACTCCAAAGTTAATTAAAATTGCTTTTCTTTTGCCTTTTATTTGCTTTTCCTCATGAAAGCGAATGTTATTATGGTAATTTTTGGTAATTTCTTGATTTTCATGTTGAACATTCAAATGTCTTTGTGAAGTGCATAGGGAGGTAACTAATAAATTAAACATGTTAGTGACTGTTAGTGATCCGTTCATCAGATTATGGAAATTATTTTTGTTTTGTTCGGAATTCCATGGTGAACAAGTCTTCAATTGGAATTTTTCGTGTACCTGTTACGATTTTTAAGATAGGATTTGAATGTGTCCTAATTTGGATATTTGGGATGTTGAAAAATGCACCTTGGGATAGATCACCCACAACTTCCTATTCACTGGATTCATCAAAATTGACATCTGCTTCGGTTACGAAAATAAAAAATAGGGGGGGGGGCTCATTTTTGTATACACCCTGTATTCTTGAATTGAAGATAATTTTGAAGATAACAATGAATTATTTTTCATATTTTTAAAGAAATCGATTCATATGAAGGAGTATACATGCTAAATTACAATTCATGCGAAAATATTAACATCGGCTGTACCAGACGCAACTTCGAAACTCGTTATAAAGAACATATAAGGGTAATAAAAATATAATATCAATATGCACAAAATATTCTAAATCAACAACACGATTACGGTCCAAAAGACGATACAAATTTTATATTCCACAAAATACAACCAATTCATCTTCCTGCTAGAAGCAAAAATAATATAATGAATTCCCAAAATAAACATGACACTTTATTGAAGAAATACAAACATACAATCAAAATTTTCTATAAGCAACCATATTTTACCTATCATTTTACCTTCATTGTTATTTTAAAAATTATCTCTATATTCCAATTTATTTATATAAATATCCTCTGATGATGATATAAGTATGGAAACTGTGTAAGGCAATAAAATTTACTTTCCTGCTACATGGACCCTGCATTTATTTTAATACTTTAAAATATTTAATACAAGAAGAACTAGAAATCAGAAGACATCGCTTGAAAGAGCAGAAAAATTGTCGATAATTGATAACAAAATATTAACAATAAAATATTAAATATTTACTAAAAATAATGCATATAACACAAAATAATGAAATTTTAAATGATATAAAAAAAGAAAGAAATTTTTCTCAGTTCATACTGTCTTTTTTGCCTGATATTAATCAGGTTACACCTCTACCCTTATTCTAACTATCTAATGACCTTGTTAGCCCCATATTGCACTTTGGGGGCAGCATTGTAGCACCTCCGCTGTCTGAAATCTGGTCACATTCATCCCCCAGCGACCTTCGTCACCATCTCTATTTCTATCCCCAACAGGGAACCCATCCAGCTGACTTTCTTAACCAACTGCAGCCACGGGGACTTTTAACGAGAACTTTCTTGTCCGACTAAATAACCCCTCCATCGCCGATGAGCGGTCTTCACGGATCGACATGGGCAATCACCGTTCAATGGCTAAATTGCAACTTAATGAATAATTGCAAAATCCCCATTGGTGGTTATTGATCGAGCCGCACACCGCAGCATAAAGCCGTCCTTTCATGGAACAGGCACCCAAGAGCGGCCTACCGGAAGCACTAAAAATGGTTTTTTCCACCGACACGTGTTCGATCGCTTCCACTGGAGCGAAGGACTCTCTTGAGTAACTCGCCATCAACACGTGCACGGAGTCCCCACCATCACCACCACTACCGTGCACGTGACCGACAGTGTCCCCGTTCTCGACATTCGGTTGTCGACGTGTGCCCAGCAAACGGTCCAGCGGGAGTCAACAACAACGGGAGCCACTCGATTGTTAGCCATACAATTAGGATAAAACGGAGCCGCTCCAGTGATATTGATGGGGATAAAACTATCCGTGGTGGCCTATGTATTCGTTTCCCCAACTCAATTTTTTTTTCCCGAAATCCACTTAAAAAACTCATTATTCGAGAAGATATGTTGAAATTAAAAAAAAAAAAAAAATTCTCGCCTATGTAACCGCTTTTGTGCAGCTAACTCCTCCGAAGCTGTAAAAAGCAGAATCTAATGAAATTAATACACAGTCAGAGGGTTCCTTAAACTGTGCCTTGATGTATTCTTTATGACAACTGCTTAAGCCTTCTTAGAGCGATTAATTTTTTTTTAAAAATAAAAAAAATGGCTATAGCGTTTATACCAGCGAACCAAAATTAATAATTCGAATGTACGGACAGCTTACATTAAGACGAATATTTTTTTTGTAAATAATTTGTTTGGCCCTGAGGAGCCACTTTGATGGGGGGGGGGGGGGCGCCCAGAGATAGGCAAGCGGACAAGAGTGTTGGTTGGTTGGTTTGTTTCGTATTAACGTCCTTTTCAAATGCCATGGTCATTTCAGGACGGCGTTATAGGGGCCACAAATTTTGCCTCGCAAGGGTTCTTTAACGTGCAGCAGGCAAACGACTACACGGGACCAACGGCTTTATTTCCCTTCCGAAGGAAGAGCGATCTCAGATTTTCCCCCTGAAAAAATCCTTGTCGTCCTCGGCCGGGGTCGAACTCGCGTACTCGGGCATCAGAGACGATCACACAACCACTGAGCCACCGAGGCCGATGCGGACAAGAGTTTATGTGCGTGTTCTCTATGATTGAAGCATCATTGGTGATTACAATAATTTCTCTTCTAATATCGCTAGGAATATTATTCAATCATCAATAGCATTATAGGGAAAAAATCTTCCGAGAAATTTACTGATGACGGCAGGAGGTACTATTTTAAATTTTTGTATATCTCTTGTTTTGTTCATCAGAAAACCAAGACCTGATAATAGAATTTGGATGATTTATATCCGTATAAGCTCTATGTAATTCTTTTAATCTTGCATATAGTATTATACTGTGCAAAGACGGAATGTCAAGCTGAATACATATTTTGGTGATAGAGGAGTATTTGGATAATGACAAAGCTATACAGGGTGTTTCATAATTGGTGTCCCGTCTTTAGGTCCAAATAACGGTTCAAGGGGAACAGGTGGGGGGAAAACGAATATTGATTATTTGGTTTTGATGTCCACTAATTCCGAATAAGAACATTTCGCGTCTCTGGAGGTTAAGGAGTAAATTTTGAAAATTTTAATTTTGTAGGGGTAGCAATTAGACCTCATGTGTTATTTAGAAAGTTGTAGAGCATCATGTAAAATGTGGGTTTAGCAAAAAACCCGATGAAAAAATCTCATGCCATGCCCCCTTTATCGGGTGGGTATGGCTAGCCGATGTGGACAAAAACCATACTTAGTAGAAAACAGTAGGGCCTACATTTGGAAAATTAATGAGAATGAATGAGTCGTTACCCTAAAAAGCTAATAAACTCGACCGGGCTTTTCCCCCCCAGGAAAAACTTTATGAAATTTGAAAACTGTACATGGGAAATGTAAAAAATGTAAAATGTGAAATGAAAAACGGACGTAGAGGTGTTCATACGGAGAAGCATTCCTCAGTTTACAGTCTTTATAAAGACCATTGGGAATTGTAAAATGAAAAACGAAAGTTTGGCCCATCTACCTTGATGGGAAATCAAATTAAAAAAAATTTAAACAAAATATTCAATATGGCCGCCATCGACCACAATGCATGTCTGCAGACGCTGCATGTGCTTATCTCCGCATACACGCAACATTGCAGAGATAACAGAGCGGACTGCGCGAATGATTCGGTTTTGCAAATCCACCAGATCTGGAGGTGGAGTGGCGTAAAGCTGAGCCTTCAAGTAGCCCCACAGGAAAAAATCTAGGGGTGTCAATTCTGCTGACCGTGGTGGCCATGCTATTGGACCATTGATCCCAATCCACTGGTCAGGAAACGTGGCTTGAATTAAATCCCTGGCACAGGCAGATTTATGAGCAGGGGCACCATCCTGTTGGAACCACATGTTAGGTACCGCAGCTAGTGGTAAGTTGTCAAGCTCTTCAAACACGTGTTCCCGTAACAGGTTACAGTAGCGGTCTGTGTTCAAGGTACCATCAATAAATACAGGTCCAATAATTCGGTCGCCTAGTATTCCGCACCATACATTTACCGACCAACGTACTTGGTGGTGATGAGGTCGCACTAAATGTGGATTTACAATGCAGCGGAAGTATGAAGATATCTGCTGTGGTGGCAGGGAGTATAGGACATTTGCCACACCTTATTCAGAATGTAATTAATAACTATAAAAGAACTACAATTAACTATTCACATACAGGAAATACAATTTTTTTATTAAGTAAAAGGTAAACAATAATACTAGAGTGTAAAAATTAAATAATAACATAAATACTTAAGTGAATAATAACTATAAATGAAATACGACAAACTGATCACATACTGGAAATTATATATTTATTAAGTAAAAGGTAAACAATAACATAAATATGATGCCGTAGGACTTTCAATTCAATCGGAACCATAATTAATGCGTCATAATACGATTGTGGACGGCATGGTGATAAAAGTTTCATCCCGTGTCCCATTTTTGCTCAAACTGGCAGTTTATACCAATTTCGCTTGGAAACATCGCAAATTTTGCAGTTGCTCTGGAGCAACTTTTGCTGCCGATTTGAGCAGGATTCTATGCCTGAGGTCAGTTTATTGTGAGGAGTCAGGAACCCCTGTAGTCTATCAGATTATTTGATAAATTTGCCCGTTTTAATTTGTTGGATTCGTCAATAAATAAATAAATACAAAGTTGTATAGTTGAATTGAAAGTCCTACACCATCATATTTTTTGAATTACAATTTTATTTATCTATTTATTTTATTTATTTTAATTTAAAATAAAGATTTTTAGAGCTTCATTTATTTTGTAAAATTGTATGCCATATTTTACAATTTTATAATCGAGTGTCATAATCTTTCTTTGTGAAAATTTTTTATAAAGATCGGTCGATGTTGATCCCTATTAATTCAGCTTTTTTGGTGGATTTTCGGAATTATCATGGATAATCGCCGTCGAGCTTGATCTAGCGGCCCGAAGTGGCAGATATTCGTCAAAAATATTTATCCAGCAGGCATGACAAGATGCATATTCGTCATAGTGTGTAACGGCATGCTTTATTATGAAATATATTATTATTATTTCTATTATTTCATCGAATTAAACACAAAGAGCTGGATTTTAAAAAAATAGGCCTACATGTTTCAAACCCGTCGTTCAACAAGTCATCTTTCATCGGTTAAAAATTAAAAAAAAAAATAATATTTCATGTAATGTAAACTTGTCTGAAAATGAAGTTGCTTAAATCCTTTCTATGTTCGCCTTTATATCTATGAGTCTTCAGTGTGATTTACAGCAACAGCTTACTTATACGAAGGTGGGCCAACACAATCGTAATTCTTTATTATCTAATATTGTTGTTTACCTTTTACTTAATAAATATTTAATTTCCAATATGTGATCAGTTTGTCGTATTTCTTTTATAGTTATTATTCACTTAAGTATTTATGTTATTATTTAATGTTTACACTCTAGTATTATTGTTTACCTTTTACTTAATAAAAAAAATTATTACCTGTTTGTGAATAGTTAGTTGTATTTCTTTTATAGTTATTAATTACATTCTGAGCAAGAAGGTGTGGCAAATGTCCGGTTCCCGGTGGCAGCATATAGGACTGTTGTCGTAGGTGATCCCTGGATTAATCCTCGGTTGGAAGTTTTTGAAAAATTTGCTGATTATATTCAGATAAAAAATTTTGAACCAGGTATAAGATAGAAAGATCCAATCCAATCCCCAAAAAGTCAGACGAATTCTCAATTTTTATAAGATTTAGATCATTTTATCGAATTATTCCAAAATTCAATTACTTTTTTTTTCTTAATTTTTAAATTCTAGCCAATTCGTACATTCGGAGGAACAGGTACAAAACTTAATTAATTCGGTAAATTAATCTTAGAAAAAAAATTTTAAAAAAAAGACCACCCAATTTAAGAAAATTAATGTTTTCAAAATTGTTTTATTATTTAAAAGAATTTAACTGAAGATAGAGGAAGGCATCCTCTGAAGACATCATCCTCCATCATCTAGTTTCCAATTATTTTTCGATTATTCAACTTCAAACTTAAGAATTCAACCTTAAAAAATCAATTCAATTTATATTCTGCAAAATTTTAACTTGGAAATCATTAGTGAAATCTACACATTAATATTGGACATCATCTAAACCCCAAAATTGTGACTACTATGGACTTGAAAAGTGGCTATCATCTTCATCATCATTTATATTACTTGTATTTTATTTATTTAATTTTTAATCATTGAATTAATAGAAGTTATTGATTAAATCTCATGTTCATTCAAGTATAATTTACTAAAATACTTCCAAATGGAAAATAAAAACTTTTTATTTTTTAATGCTTTTCAGATAGATGTTTAACCTCAGTTTCGAGATGGAGCGGTGGATAAAATCGCATAAACATTTCTCGCAGCATTGTTATTCCAACGGACAGAACACTACACATCCTCATCAAAATGCTCAACGCATAACTTTTCTACTTACGGTTCAAATTCGTCATTTCCGTTTTGTCGACTTCGCCCACATTATCCCCCATATCCATCTCCCCCCACCCTCACTTCAATCCCCACCTCCACAGGTGTATGGGTTCAAAAGAGAAATAAACGCCGCGCGCCAAATTTTCCTTTTCAAAAGTACGAAACTCGATCATCAAAAAAGCGCCAAAGTTGCTCTTCATAAAACCATTTCTGCTCCTCATTATCCTCACTGAGCATACAGCCACCACGTGCGCATTATACGTTATACAAATGCAAAACGCATTAAGCTATTAGAGAGAAATGCGAAACCATCCTACCTGGTTCCAAATAAAAAAAAAGAAAAGGAAAGGCAAATCCCTTCTTAATTGGTGATCTGGGGGCAAAATCGATGCACATTCCAAAGCTTCCTAAGGCCACGGCAAAATAACTAAAGCGTACAATTGTGTCAGTAGGAATAAAGTTACGGCCGTTCCCGTGATTCATCAAACACGTAGACATATAAAAAAACAGTTTTTTTGAATGAGAGAGAGCCGAAGTTGCCATCATTTTGTGGAGAGAGAGTGAGTTAGCGGGCGCCGCTTCCGTTTCATTCATATGGAAAACGACGTGTAGGTGGGAGAGCTGCACTTTTCACACAACCCAAGTAGGCTCATTATGAGAAAAGATGCTCTCACCTATTCCAACAGTTCTTTCATCACACACACCCAGTTTGCTCTTTTTGATTTTTCAGTGAAAAAGACGGAATCCACTGGGACCACAAGAATATTCCGGGTAAGAGGAATTTTCGCCTCATAGGATGTGATCCCAAAATAAAAATGTTCAATTTCCTTTATTAAATTTAAATCATACATTTGCTTCCCAACTTCAGAATAAACAAACATATTTAAAAGAAAGGAAAATAATATATAATGAAAGTGCTGCATGTATTTGAATAATAAGCTTTTTAATGAATTTTTGACTTTTAGAAATTAATTAGCAATTGAGAAGCAAATGTACAGGGTGGTTATAATTTAAGTTAGACTATTCCGACCCCTCTAGAGCCCGTTCTGCTGATCGGATTTTGATGACAGGTGGAATATAGGTTATAGAGACCACGGGGAAGAGATTTTTGCAATAAAAAATTAGATCAAATTTTGACGCATTTAGAACAAGAAAACGTAATTGAAAACACAAAATATTATTTATTCATAGAATTCGTTCAATATGTCTCAATCACATGTTCAAATCGCATTAAAGCGTGTTCAACAACAGCGCCAAGGATTTCTTGAGGAATTTCTTAAGATGGCGTGTTCTGCTTGCTTTCAATTCAGGCAAAATCTGTATGCTTCCTCCATAGACACGAAATTTCAGAAATCCCCACAATCAGAAGCCACAGGGATTCCAGTCCGGAGAATGAGGAGGCCAGGCAGTCGGAAAACTTCTCGAAATGGCCCGATCATCTCCAAAGTTGGCACGAAACAGTTCCTTCAAATGTCAGGCAATATGGGGGGGTGTTGCATCATCTTGCACGCAGACAGTAGTCTCTAAACATTCTCGTTCTTGTAAGGCAGGAGCGGCTTACTGCTGCAGAATTTCGCAGTAACGGACATCCGTGATGGAACACTTTTTAGGGCTTTGAGGAGTATTCTCGTCAAAGAAAAGGGGCCCAAGTATGAAATCAGCAGTAAAAGCACACCATACAGTAATGAAACCGATGTAGAGACCGTTCATGCACAACATTAGGACTTGCAGTACCCCGGATGAAACAGTTCTGAGTATTCACTGCTCCATCTAGGGCAAAATGCGCTCGTCTGACCACAAAATGTTCCAAGAGATTAATTGTCAACGGCTATTCTAGCCAAAAACCGGCAAGCAAAATCAATGCATTGAAGGAGCAGCTTTTATACGAATCTTGTATGAATACCACTTTAAAATGTATCGCAGAATCTTTCGCACTGTAGACCAAGGAAGAAAGTCACGTGACACTGCTCGAGCACTTGAAAATTACTGGGAACTGGACGCTTTTTCAACCGTAGCAACAACGACTTCTTCCACACATTCATTTGAAATCAGTTTCTGTCCTCTTCCTCTCAACACACCCAACTTCTCTTCAAATTTAGTTATCTTTTTCAAACCATTACTTGTCATAGGCCCCTTTCGCAAGACTTTCAAGCGTCGACATTCTCGCAGTGCAGCAGTTCTAATAAAGCTTGACCAGTAAAGCACGATCTTTCTTCTGTAAAAGCATGGTAAAGGAGGATTTTACAGCTCATTAAAGCTTTAAAATGCCATTAAAGTTTTTAAGCCTTCCTAATCGGCTTAGTGCCCTTTCTTGCACCTAGTGGTCGGAATTTAAATTAATTTTTTATTATAAAAATCTCTTCCCCATGGTCTATAAACGTATATTCTAAGTTTCATCAAAATCTGATTAGTTAAATGAGATCTAAAGAGGCCTAAATAGTGTAACTTAAGTTATAACCACCCTGTATGTTTTAAATTCAATTGCCAATAAAATATCTCAACTGATCTTAATTTTCTTTATCATTACAAATGTATATTGAATTCAAATACATAGAATTAAGAAACTTTTACAATTTTTATTAAACTTTCAAGTAATTTTCAATACTTTAATTAGCTTCACTCTTCATTCGCAGAAACCACAGTGATTTCTTTATGACAAAACATTTATTTTCTTTTATGTACACCCTACAGATGAAGCAAGTCTTTTGGCACTTAAAATGCGATCCTACAGATTAGTGTCAGTTTTTTAGATTTTTTTTTTTTTTACAAACTAAAATCTTCTATCAGGGTGGTTATAATTAAACTTTCCCTACATAACACGCTCTAGACAGAAACTATTTATAGTACGAGTACCAAACTCTGTAAGAATAACGTCCAGATTATGGGGCACAAGATTTGCATGCCACCGTTGCCATTAGCACCATATCTGGCCACCAGGTGCGTTGGTAAGTTACAGATAAGATAATGGGCGAGAGCCTCAAGGATCGATCTGAAGAGAAGCATATCAAGAGAGGTTGCAAGCATACCTATGAAAACACTTCATGCAGCTGTACAGCATGCTATCTTACCTACGCTTTCAGACTATTCTGGAGTCTGACGGACGCCATATCGAGCACATTTTGTAACAGAAACATGCATTAAAAGTGTTTCAATGGATTTGCGTAGTCATTATTTCTCTTCCCAATATGCTTGACAATGTTCACATTACGCGTTTCTTCAAGCGCGATTACTCGTTTTGCAAATAGAGACAGTAAGTTTAATCACAACCACCCTGTATTTTTAAATATTGTAAAGCACAGGTAACTTTACTGATAAAGTATGATTTTCTACAGCTTCTGATTCTGGCACATTCATGCGCTTCAGCCAGCTGTTCCAATGAGTCCGTCTCTACAGAATGGCCCATAAATAGGTTCAGGTGCACATCATCAAAGGATATTAAAATGTTTCTCTATGTGAGGTTTTCAGTGTAATATCAATCTGTCTCCATCGAGATAGACTACTGTTTGGGAGGCGCAAAACCACGTTAGCATACGCCTTGCGTCAGAACTCAATACGTAAGAATCGCGTTAAATTCGAGTGTTATCAGTTCCTTCAGTTCTTCGATGCCGTCAATGGGGTGGGCGTAAACTGTCTCTTTGAGATAGCTCCACCAGAAAAAAACCGGGGGCTTCAGGTCTGGAGACCAGGCCGGCCACTCGACGGCGCCACGACGCCCGATCCATCTTAAAGGGAAAGTTTCATTCAGAGATCCTACTCAGAGATTCGAGCTATTCGAGAAACAAAACCAAGCTCTCCGTCTTCAAATCTATCTTTGTCCCCATCCTCACCTATGGTCATGGAGTCTTAGGTAATGAGTGCGATCGCGGGTGCAAGCGGCTGAAATGAAATTTCTGAGAAAAGTGGCAGGTATTACCCTACTAGACAGAGTGCACAGCAGGCACAATAAGGGAGTCTTTAGGTGATGAGAAATCTCAGTCGCGGTGGTATGGCCACGTGGTACGGATGCCGCAAACTGGTTTTTCTAGGCAGTTGTTGTTCTCCAAGCCGGTGGGTAAGAGACCAAGGGGTCGGCCTAGAACCAGGTAGCTGGACTACATGGAGAACCTGGGTTCGAGTCGCTTGGGTATTACCAGGGAGGACATGCGCCTGATGGCGGAAGATCGCGATCGCTGGAGATCCTCCATAGGGCTGCTGCCTCCGCGACCCTAACGGATAAGCCGGTTTGAAAAGTAAGTAAGTAAGTAGGTAGGTAGGTAGGTAGGTAGGTAGGTAGGTAAGACACTTTTAATATGGTTTAGATAGGCATATTGCCATTTTACGAATGCCGTCTCAAAGGATTTTTACTATATTAGTTTTTATTATACAAACACTCTTTATGAAGCTAAATTCACATAAAGGACATTTAAGTGATGGAAGATCACTAATTTACTTCTTCCCTACTAGATTTTTTAAACAAGATGGCTACTAAAGTGTAGTTGTGAATCGTGGCTTTGTTACATCGCCTATTGTCATCGTCAACAAAAAGAAAAACTGGGCGCTTCATTTAAATTTCCAACTTTAAATTGTTACACATTCGGTGCAATAAAAATTAAACAACAACAGCTAACTTTATTGGAAATTAAATTAGATACGTCCAGTTCTTCTACTGTTGGAGAGCCGAGTATACAGAGCTTATTCATTAAAAATAAATCTATTGGGGTACGACCCCCAGCAGTTTCGTTAGATACAGCCTTCATTGTTCTACTTTCATATAAGAAATGTAAGAAATTCAGAACAAAAAAAAGAAGTTAAAGCGAGGTTTGGAAACCTAATTAAACCTATAATATAACTTATGATTTCCTTAATGGGAATATGTTGCTGAGTACGTGAAAATAAAATAATCTTGCTAACATTCCAAAAAGGTATTGAGCTGCGATACAGAATTTGAGAACTACAGTTTGTTTGTTTTTTGTTTTGTTTTTTAAATTTTAAATATTAATAGTATTTTTGATTTTATGTTCCTTTTTTTCAAAAATATATAATTCAAATCATCACATCATAAGAATCTGAAGATGGGCCCAGATTAAAAGAAAAAAATCATCACATCTATGTGGATTCCATAAATGTGAACGGCAGCAGATCACAAGGAAGTTTATTTGAAAAACTTTGATTACACCAAGACATCTTTATGATTGTTCCGTATTATGGACATCGATATCTCTTTATAAATGTTCCGAAAAAAAAAACAACCTTGAGTGAAGGTGTGTTATATTTTATTTTTAAACATTTGATTTGAGAATTTTTAAAAATAATCTTACAATTTCTTCATATTTAAAGGGAAAAGAAATTAACTCCTCCATTTGCAATAACTGCAATTAAAGTTTAGTCATCCCCATCCGCATAAAAATTAACAAAGTACATATATAAATTACACTGAGTGGTACAGTGAAGCTCCACTTTTTCTTGAACAAACAAAAATTCTTTAATACGAACATAAACGTGATAGCAAACCAAAGAAAAAAAAATATAAAAAAGATTCTGACCTGTAATAAAGGTATTATTAGGTATACCCAATTTTGCTTCTTCTTTATTTCTTTTTATTAATATTTTATTCGTTTTTCTTTCCTTATTTGAAGCAGGGATCCTGTTGGAATCAAAAAATACAAATTCTTGTAAAAGAGATTAAGCAGGTGAATCCATGTCAACAATTCTATATAAAAATAAAATCTTGTAAACATTCCAAGGAGGAGCTTTAGCAGTGAAGGAGAAATGCATTTATACATTTATTAAAAAATTAATCCCCCTTCCCCTCCCCCCGAGTAGGGTAAGGCAAGATGATCCTGAAGTCATCTATTTTTACCCCTTTATCTACACTTTTTAATCAAAAATTAATTTTCTCGAACGTAATATGTAAAAAAGCTCTATTTTCTTTCCTTTCTCTTCTCATCATTTCCGAACGTAAGAAATATCACAAGATATATCATATGTTGGCATAGTTCTAAAGACTACGTGAATACCACCCCCGCAAATCCGACCCCAATGGAACACCTGGACCTAAACTTCATAGTAATGTAGAACTTGTCTAGAGGAATCTGGATACTGAATTTCACGCCTTTACGTACCTAAATAGCATATATGTTGTCCTCTCTGAATCCCACCCCCGTAATTCCGACCCCAGTGTACCAAACAAAATAGTGCAAATGGACATGCCCATAGGAAGCTACATTCCGAATTTCAACCTTCTACCTCAAAAAATGTAGAAATTATGAAGGGATACACAGTTAAGACATTATAAAACCAATAAGTAGCTCCATTCTTTTGCTATTGAATAATATAGAGTATGAGCACTTAAGTAATCGTACGTCGACAAAGCAATTTCACGTGCGCGCGCCGATGTCAGTAATGCTTAAAAGATGAACAGAAAGTAACAATGTATTCCTTCTTGATAAATCGATTGTTACATGACATGCCATTATCTATTTTATGCTTTACACTCACTGTTTTAGCACGTGAATTCGACTTGAAGGGGTCTACGAAAAATTCTGAAAAGTTGATACGGCCGAGCTAAGACTTTGATAGTCATATTTCTGAAAACAGAATTCTAAAAAGTTAATCTGTTTTCAACTTATCGTGCAAACGGCGGACGGCCGGCCGGATAAACGTACAGACCAAGGGCGCATTCTTATAAGTAGCTTTTATGCTAAAGCTCCTAATAATAGTTGACAAGATTTAAAAGCCAAACGAAGATAAAACATTTCTTCCCCATGTTTTGATCAAATTTCTCAAGGAATTTTTTAACACACAATTCCAATTATTATAGATACTAGTGAATGTACACCTATAATGGTAAAACGACATTGAATACCCAAATGCTGTAACACATTTCGGCTATCGAACTTCTACAACTTCTTGCGAAAAAAAATTAGAATAACGGCATTTTACGTACTGAAATTAAACTTGAGAGTAATCAACAAACTTTTTTTTAACCTGACGTTGAGACTTTTTTTGCCCCCTGGGTGATGTACTTATTCCTCTAGTCCACCTCAAAAGGAACATTAATCTATTTATCAAATTAAACTTTACATTAAAAAAATGAAGGTTAACAAATATTAGAATAATCCCAACATAGAGAACAAGAAATTAGAACAATGATAAAAAAAGGATAAATGACAAATCGCTTTCATCAAATTAATACATAATAGCGTCGTCGCCTTTGGCTTTAAGTTAATTGCAACACTTAGCCTACTTGGCATACTGTTGACCAACTTAGCACATTATTCACGACTCATAAGACCAAATATGTTTGATTGACGAAAAATATGTTTGTTGGGGGGGGGGTTCTTTGTCTGTTCTTCATCAATGTCCAAAAATTGTCAATTGTATTAATGCCTGATGAATGACCTGGCACTGGTAACATATTTCGTCGTTGAGACCATTCTTTCGTGGATTTAGTAGCAGGACTAGACGCAACATCTTGCTGGAAAGGAATCAAATCTTCAGATGATGGGATCATGAAATTATCAAGTATTTCTTGAGAGACTATATACTACACCATTATTGAAGCAGCAAATTTCACTGATCTCTTGAAGGAATTCTTGCTGTAAGCTGCTTGTGGTTGTCTTGGTCACCCAAAGACAAGGAGAACAATGATTCGTCATTCAATATGACGTTACTCAAATGATCTCGTCCCAAGTAACTCTTTCCTTGCACCACGTTACACGGGATCATCTTTGCTAGTTCAAAATCATGGGTTTAATTTTGGGAACTCTCTTGAACTGAAAAGGAACTTGATGTAATCGTTTGTTTGGAGCTCTGACTGACAAGAATACTCCACGTTTTTTCCACTTATTAGGAGCTTTAGCAAAAAAGCTACTTATAAGAATGGGCTCTTGGTCTGTATATTTATCCGACCATCCGCCGTTTGCATGATAACTTGAAAACTGATTAACTTTTTCAAATTCTGTTTTCAGAAATATGACTATCAAGGTCTTAGCTCGGCTGCATCAACTTTTCAGAATATTTCGTAGAACCCTTCAAGTCAAATTCACGTGCTGAAACTGACTATAACGAATACCAAGATGATGGCATGTCATATAACAATCGATTTGTCAAGAATGAATATACACTTCACATGCCAAAAGTCATGGGATAGCAGTAGTACCTATTTTTCAAGTGGCAATAGCATTATGTGCAAATAGTATAAATATGCAAATCAGTGTCAGCAGATTTAGTTCACTGTCACGAGTAAGGGGTGAGGTATTCAGTGTGACAATGGCTACACGACGAGAGCTATCAGAGTTCGAACGTGGCCAGGTACGTAGAGCACGACGTATGGGTCATTCAATATCGGAGGTGGCTCAAGAATTCAACATCCCACGGTCCACAGTTTCAAGAGTCTACCGAGAGTATCAACTTGACGGCATTACCTCCCACCATGGACAACGCAGTGGTCGACTACACCTTCTCAATGAACGGAGTCTGAGTAGGATGGTCACCGCTAACAGGCAACTGACACTAGATTTTAAACAGGGTGATACTAGAGCTGTATCGATGCGAACTGTGCAACGAAATCTGGTGTCCAAGGGATATGGAAGCCGAAGACCCACGAGGGTGCCCTTGCTAACAACAAGACATCGTCAGCAACGTCTCTCCTAGGCCCATGAACAAATCGACTGGACACTTGACAACTGGAAACGTGTGACCTGGTCTGATGAGTCGATTCCAGCTGATAAGAGCTGATGGTAGGGCACTGAAGTCGGAATTACGGAGGTGGAATTCAGAGAGGACAAAAGATCTATGTGCTATTTAGATACATAGAGTGAAATTCAGAATACAGATTCCTCTAGACAAGATCTACATTATTATGAAGTTTAGGCATAATTCTCCCAGTGGGGTCGGAATTGCGGGGATGGCAGTCACTTGGTCGTTAGAAATTGTAAAAATTCACTTCAAAAATGGTGAAAATTTTAAGAAAACTGTCAGCTCATTTTGGGACACCTTTTATTATTCAAAAAACAGTAACACGGTTTTTAAAATATTATAGCATGTGATATGTCATTCCATCGGAAATGATGAGAAAGGAAAGAAGATACGAGCTTTTTTACATTTTATATACCACCGTTCGAGAAAATCAATTTTTTGATTAAAAAACTTGGGAGGAGGTAAAAGTGCAGATAAAGGGGTAAAAATAGATGACAGCAGGATCTGCTACTTGTCATACCCTGCTCGGGGGGAGTAATTGTATTTCTGCTTCAATGCTAAAGCTCCTTCTTGGAATTTTTACAAGATATTGTTCATAATGAATATATTTTATCACTATTTGAAACTATTGGTAGCTTGACAATATTCTTCAGTTGCATCTCGACTAGCTGTGCGTATTCGTCCACATCTCCTCCGATTTCCTGTAAAAGTTGGATCCTCCTTTTGCTGCTTAACATCTTTTTTACTGTAATCAGTGAGCACTTAATGATTTTCGTAACTTTGCCTGGATTTTTCTAATTCCGCAATGGTCTAGTATTGTTCGCTTTGTGACATGACTTCCCACCCATGTGGCTCAGCCAGAGCTAGAAAAAGTTGTAATGCAAGATATGAAAATCACTTGCTGCATTTCTGCTCACCTAATTCGACAATTCTGGATAACAGTCTAATTTTGTTGTCTCTATTTTGTTACTTTCAATTTGTTTAATGTAAATTTTAATTTTTTAACAAATTAAGATTCCTTTCGAGCTCGACTAGAAGAATAGGTACATCATCCAGGTGAAAATGTCGAAACGTTAAAAAAGTTCGTTGATTACTCTTCATTCAAAGTCGTCCTCATAGCTTAAAATACAGTTATTCTAATTTTTTTGGAAAGGAGTTGTACTTTACAAAATAAAGAAGGGAAACCGAAAGTGAAACAAATAATGACATTGGCCAATATTTTACGCAATTTTTTTATTATCATTATTAGAATTATTATTACTGTTATTAGAATTCTTCCATCATCATCATCATCTCAATCATCTAGCGGAAAAAATGAATTACAATGACCAAAATGTGGAAAAGGATTTCAACGAAGAGAAACAACGTGGCCTTGCGGCTCATTAACATTTTGACCTCGATTTATAAGTAAAAACGTTTTGTTAATTAATTTTTATCACCGCCACCATCATTATTATTATCATTATTGTTGTTGTTTATTTTTATCAACAACCTACTTTTAACGCTTCTAAATCGCGTAGACGTTTAAAACTATCTTTTCAAGGTAAATCAGCCGCCTTGCAAAACACAACAACAGCAGCAGCCAGGCTATCATCGGGTTCAATCTCGGCTGGGAGAGCAGTTCTTACTATTGGCAAACATGGCTACGTCACAAGACCACATAGGTGGGTCGTCGAGTGATAAGTAGGAGGAGGTTCAAAAACCAACCTTCGTGCTCAAACACAGTCCACGCCAGTTTCCCCGAGAACAACCGGAAATGGCATCGGTCGCCTTCAGTCGCCCGGGCAATAAGGGCGCCCAAATGCCCAGCGTCGCTTTCTTTTTATGCCATCACCTCCCAAGACTACGCACTTAAATAATATTCATAAGGAATAGTAACGGTAAAAAAAAAAAATGAAAGACAGAAAGCAAAACGGCTCAGAGCCCGCGTAATGCGATTGAAATAAGCAAACTGGAACCCCTCTGTCGCAGCTGCGACTCTCTCTTCTTTTCAACAGACACACACATTAAAACGCACACCCAAACGACGCTTTTTTCTTTTCTTTCAATTTTTTATACATTTATATAATACATTTTTTATTCCAAAAAATTATGTCGAGGGTGAGCTAATCCCAGGTGACTAAGTAGACGTTCACGCGTCGGGTCACGACTCTCCGCACCCACCCGCGACCGCAATCCATCAAAACGTCACCGACACGACGCCCTTCAACGCCATTTGGAATATTATTACTATTTATTGATATATGAATACACTACACTTTCATCATAATACTATATTTTGTATCGATACGTCTCGTGGCGATTTTCTTTCCTTGGTCGAGTCCGTGGCCCCGTTTCGCAAAGCTTTTCTCATGGACTTTCTCTCATCAATGAAACGAAGAACAATTGAAAGAGGTGTTGATGTAATGTCTTTAAAACGATATCAAATTAAAAAACAATAAAAAACAATTTTAAATAGACTTCTAATTGGATGCGATAATGCAACTTTAGTTTTAATATGACCTAAATTTAAAGACTACCGATCGACGCTTCGAACTTCCAAACAGAAGATAAACTTATATTGTCGGATCCATTCATTAATTATTAATTATTATTATTATTATTATTATTATTATTATTATTATTATTAAAAGGTCACACCCATGTTGGAATATTAAGTAGAATCATTACTTTAAAGATTGTTGTTCAAAGGTAGTTGAGACTGCGCAAGCTGTCATTACAAAAACGAACGCTCCATTAGACTTGCAAGGGAACCATCCGAACCTGCATCTGACAGTTTCACACCAAATTAAAATGTTACTCACCTAAAGCTACCACTGATGCTTGCAAAATAAGAAATTGCGATATTCAAAATAAACTGCGAAAACGAAACAATTTGAGCGCACATAACAATGGAGTCTTTGTAAAAGAACTTTTCTTCTTTAGTTTCTCATCATTTCCGTTCAAATGATGTATCACATGAATTATGTTGCCTTTTGTAAACGTTAATAATTTTAAAGACAAAGTGGCTACTACCCCTACAATTCCGACCCCTCTGGGAAAATTTGGCTCAGACATCTTGCCTAGAGGAAACTGCATACTAAATGTCATCCCTTTACATACCGATATACCATATAGAGAAATCATCAATAAGACACCTCTTACAAGGAAGAAAAACCGATGATTATTCTCTTCAATAAGGGTACTGTCAACGTCGTGAATATATTATAATTGCAAAATTTTTATGCCAATGTAATTCTGATGGATAAAATGAGCCCAAACCTTTCAATACCCATTTGGGAATCTGACTAAAAGTTGAAATTTTGGAGAAAAAAAAAACGCTGATGCATTCTTGAAATTACATGTTATTCTTCACACCAGGGTGTAAATAAATAAATAGAAATAAAGCAAAACATTCAGAAAATTAAATTTGGCAGTTAACGGGTTAAGTGAATGATGTTCGGCTTCCTTGCAATACATTAATCGGTTCAGGCAATCGAATCATGTCGGACGATGCCATTTATTAGCAACAGGAATAGGTAGGCATAATGAGTAACGTTCAACTATTTTGGCTGAAATCAGATTTTGAGCTTTTATTAGGAAAGTTTTTCTTTATTATTAATATATCAATGTCTATTATTATTTTAGCACAAATGCACTACAATAACATGACAACTACACGATGAAGTAAGCGTTAAGTTGGCAAAGCCAACACCACCTAGACATAAGCCCTGGTAACGGAAACGTCATACATTGTTACATCTTCATTAGTCGACCCGAGGCCATTGTTAATCCTATTTCTACCAATAATATGCCTTAAATTTGGCCCTAAATTTGGTCGACTTATGATGATGTAACAATACATGATATTTCAGTTATTTGGCTTTCTTTCTAGGAAGTGTTGCCTGAGCGCGGAAACGTAATATTTATGCAGTATACTAAGGTGCTTGTATAAAGTATAGAGCCGGGATGAAAATGCAAATAAACGTAGCAAATCCATGCTGATTTTGTTGCTTTTTTTATAGACGTGAATTAGATGATACAAAATCTTGTTTCCAGGAGCATTTAACAACGAAGAAGGAACCAAATGCAAATTAACAGCCATTATCCCAACCTAGCCACTTGCAAGTTGAAAAAAGGTTAGTTTCTCAAGTTTAATACCCGATAAGGGCACCCTTTTTCTCAATGACCTTTATTAATCTATTTGTCATTGATTCACTGAGTTTCACTAACACTCTTGGATCAAGGTTTTGCCATGCGGCAGTGATACTATTCACCAATTCTTCTTTATTACTGTACCGACGGAAGCTGCTGTATACAGAACGCACTAAGATTCCCAAAATGTTCTCCACTGGGTTGAGATCTGGACTCCGGGATGGCCAGTCCAGAGCAATCACAGAATTAGCGTCAAACCAGTCCTTGGTTGAGGCAGAGCTGCGATTGTCCTGCTGGAAAATCTATTCACCCTCCGTTATGAGCGGACCGTAAGGAAGCAGATTATCCGCCAGAATATCCTAATATGCAATGGAATTCATCCGGTGTGATACGAATGCAATAGGTGTAGTTCCGCCAGCAGCAAACCCTCCCTCCCCAAGTCATTACTGAGCCACCTCCAAACTGTCTCTTTGAGAAGAATTCCTTTTCATCTCGAATATCATGCCAATAGTACTTGAACCCATCTGGTCCGTCCATGTTGAACTACTTCTCCTCTGAGAACACAACATTCTTCCACTTGTCACCGTACGCAACGTATTTTTTACCAAACGCCACACGCGCTTCACGATGAGCTGCTATCAGAGGTGGTCTTCCTTCCATCTATGAGTAATGCAGATTTGAAAAAGAATGCAACACATTTCGTACGGTTCTATTAGTGCACGGGAGATTAGTTCGGCAACAATCTGTGAAGAAGAGAGGTGCTGATGACGAACAAGGCTTCTTGATGTCTAGCGAGTGGAAAATGCACTTGGCCTGCCAGATCTGGATTTTGGAGAAATTTGTTAACAGCTGATTTCTTGGAACGTCCAATTTCTTTCGCAATTTCAGATCCACTATTTCCGCATCCCTTAAGAGCAACGATTTGCCCTCTTTCATACTCTGAAAGATGTTGCCCTTTGGAGATCTTGTATACCGGTGTTATATTACACAAACAGTGTGGTATATGCTCTCATTATTTCATCACCTTAAATAATCCTTTCAACTAATAAAATATGCAAGAAAGTGGACGACTAAACTTTTTTCCACCTTGCAACAGGGTAGGTTGGCATAATGGCTGTTAATTTGCATTTGATTCCTTATTCGTTGTTAATTGCTCCTGGAAACAACGTTTTGTATCATCTAATTCACGTCTATGG
The DNA here is from genome assembly GCA_023313115.1 of Rhysida immarginata. Classification (NCBI taxonomy): domain Eukaryota; kingdom Metazoa; phylum Arthropoda; class Chilopoda; order Scolopendromorpha; family Scolopendridae; genus Rhysida; species Rhysida immarginata. Next base: position 498,726 of record JAHWFO010012650.1, read on the forward strand.
ATTTGCTACGTTTATTTGCATTTTCATCCCGGCTCTATACTTTTTTCCAGCACCTTTTACCGTATGCTGGCTGTTTACTATACGGTATGTCGTAATAGCTTTCGTTATTTATAAAATATAAGCATAATATATGGCGGCATGAACAATTTCGGTATCACAATATTAGAGAATTTAAAAATAATAAGTAAAAATAACAGCTAATCGAAGGTTCCTGGTTCGAATTCAGGCTGTAGAATTTTCTTTCCTATTTTCATCAATACTTTAAACATCTGAGGTGTGGCGTAGGATAAACCAAGCAATAAATATTTAAAAATAAGTGCGTTAGATATTTCATCTGCGAAGACTATCTTAACTAAAATAGAGAGCAGCGAATAATCTTTTCCGTTAAAAGTACAGCAATACGCGCACACCAGTCATACACCTGATCCTTATTTCCACTCTTCTAGGATGTTCGTTCAAACTACTAGATTTTATAACCGATCAACTTCGATTAGCTCAACTCCTGCCAAGCAAGTGAAAACGCTTTTGGAATAGACTGTACCTCCACTCACAAAGTGAGACTATCCAATGAAGAATCAGAATTTTCCGAATTTTTTTTTTTTTTTTTTTTTTTTTTTTTTTACTTTTATAAAGTTATTAACGAATTCGTAGAAATAAAAAATCTTGCTACTTTATTTATTATCAGGAGCGTAAATTAATAAAATGTGTGCATTTTCCATACACTGACGTCATTTTCTTTATTTTTCTGAGGTGTCCACTAAATTAAGAAGTGCATTGTAGTCTCTTTTCCATAGATCGAGGATTTGATAGTTAATTTATGCTTCAAAAAATTATTCAAGATTTAAAAAAAAACAAAAAAACAAATTATTCTCGTCCTTTCTAAAGTAGCCCCTGAGCTATTTCCCGGCCTAACTATATCGAATTATTATTAGTTAGAAAAGTATTTTCACAGTCCTACAAAGTTCGGCGACTCTTCTTTCGATGAGAACAGAGCACATCAAAAGATGCATTCTCCTGGAAGTCATCCGACAGCGTTAACATAAAAACCACGGGAGCTCATTATGACTACTCCGGCTACTTAAAGATGAACTACTGAAACCCAGGTCAAAGACTCCACCACTGAATCTACCTAGAGACAAAACGAAAATTTTTCCATAAGGCAAATTAAGAGAAAGTTACACAGAGACGATTAAGAGGCTCAAAGCCCTTTTAGGAAGAAACGCCAAATTTGAAAAGATCACATTCTTCACCAGCATGGCTCAATGTTGGTCACGTGCATCATCAACACTTCATAGAGTTCGCAAATGTTTCGATATGAATTGCACGACCTTTCCTTTCGTTAGCGCGTTGCATATGTATTGAGCGCACAATCTTTGCATTCGTTTTCTACACTCCTCCGCGTGAGGACATTTTTTTTCTCTTAAAAGCGTCATTTCGTGCACTTCCATTATTTATATACAAATCCCCTCGGTTCGTTCATCCGCCCCAGAATCCGAAGAAGAAGCGCGGGTCAAAGAGTGACGTCAGGCCGTCGCAAAAGTTTCTTGTGGGAATACGAGAAACCGGCAGAACGCCCTGCGGAGGCGCCACCTTAACGTCCAACGCAATTACTTATTCACACATTTCATATATGCAGGACGACGACAAGAAAAGCTCGAGTCCAATCCAATCCAATCCATCCGTCCTTCCGTCTGTCTGTCTGTCCATCGGAAGAAAGAGAGAGAGAGAAAGAAAGAGAGATGTCGTCCACCCGCGTGTCACTGAACCCCTCCCGGCTGTCGTCGTCGTCATCTGAGGCGGACATCCTCCAAGTTGCAAGGGAATGGAAAGCCCACGACCTCCCGGGAAGACAAACGTCATCGTGCGAACGACGCCCACGCCGACAGGTGGCGCTCATCGACCAGTCACGCTCATCTCTCTATTATCCATTCTAACACCCAAAAAAGCATTTCCTTCTTCCAATGCCTGTCGTGACTACTGGGCACTGAGAATCAGCAGATCGGCTGAGGATCAACTCTCGGCTAAAGGTCAATGGGATGGGGGGGGGGTCGCTGCACATTACAATTAATCAAACGAGACCAACAAATTATTTAAATTTTCGCGCGGGACAAAATTGCTCTCTTCCCGATCAGCGGGTAAGGCACGGGAAAATACCTCCGCTCATTCCTCCGTCAACCATTATCATCGATATCGGTTGACACTTCTCTCTTCTTCTTTTCATTCTCCCATCATCGACACGACAGGAATTTGTGCGGTCTCCAGGGAGGCATTTCCCTCACGGAATTCACCGTGCGAAGGAAGGCTCATGAAGACGACGTCCCATGCAAATGAGCCCGGATACACAGTCACCATTTCACTAATCGGCATTTTGTTTTTAAAAAAATAATGATTAACACGGCGATGACTTACTAATGCACGGGATGCATTCCAGTAAAAAAATGTTAAATATTTTAAATAAAAATTATTATAAATATAAACACATCTATTTCCATTAAATTAAACACGGATTTTTTAAGGTGCGACCAGAAATGATAACGACACTTGCATTATGTAATAATAATAATAATAATAATAATAATAATAATAATAATAATAATTGTAACAACAACGGAGACTAACCCACCAGATATACCGGGGGGTAAAACCCCATGTTGTCCCCCAACAGGCAAAAGCCCAAAACGGGGTTAATGAAAAACACAGATAACTAAAAATAAAAAAAACAAAAAGAAAACAAAGCAAGACCTAGCCGAGTCACAAGAAAAGGAAAAAAGAAAGAAAGAAAAATAATAATAGGCTACCAGAGCAAATTTCAAAAATTAATTTAAGT